>JAGFNQ010001702.1:0-53771 GCA_024364735.1 Boesenbergia rotunda
AGACAAGGTCAAATCTCCTCTAAGTCATGAGAACAAGCCTCCGACCCATCTCTGACTCATGTCGTGCCCAGCTTCCCTCACTGGGACTTCAACCTAGCCCTCCAAGCTAGGACCTGGCTTCACTCACCAGGATTTTAGTCACCCGGCTTCACTCACCGGGACCCGGCTTCGCTCACCGGGATTTCAACCTAGCCATCCAAGCTAGGACCTGGCTTCACTCACTAGGATTTCAGTCACCCGGCTTCACTCACCGGGACCCAGCTTCACTCACCGAGATTTAAACCTAGCCCTCCAAGCTAGGACCTAACCCTCCAAGTTGAAACTTTTCACCTAACCCTCCAGGTTAGGACTTTTCACCTAGCCCTCCAAACTAGGACTTTTCATCCAACCCTTCCGAATTAGGACTTTTCCAGACCTAGCCTCCCATGCTAGGACCTGACCCTCCAAGCCAGGACTTTTCACCTAACCCTCCAAGTTGGGACTTTTCACCTAACCCTCTAAGTTAGGACTTTTCACCTAGCCCTCCAAGCTAGGACTTTTCACCCAACCCTTCTGAATTAGGATTTTTCCAACACCTAGCCTTCCAAACTAGGATTTTCCACACCATGCCTAATCCCCGATCAGGACTTAATCATAATCATAATCATCAACCTAAACTAAAATCGGTGTCAACACCAAAACAACGATCAGGGTCAGACTGCATCAACAATTCAAACACTTTGGATGACACTTTACAAAGTTCACAAATTCTTCAACTCCATTAAAAAAATTCTTCGCGGATAAATCAATTATCTAACCTATTATACATCCATGTCTTATTCGTATACATTGTATTCTAATAACAATAAAATATTCAATATTGATACTCATGCAAACATCTATATCAAAAAGATTCAACGTAACTACTTTAACAAATAACAATATAGCTAAACTAATTTGCAATTTTATTCGTCAGTCACAAATAACAATCTAAATTATCCAACTTTATTTTTGATTAATCAAACATAAATTAATATCCTAACTATAAAAAATTAATTAGGATACTACCAAATTAATCAAACACAAATTAATCAAATACAACTTAATCAAATTAGGATCCCAAATTACAACTTAATCAAATTAGGATCCTAAATTAGTCTCCAATTAATCAAACAAAAATTATCCATCCAAATTAATGATAATTAATTAGGATACAAAATTATTCTAATTCATTATCCTAAATAATTAATTAAATAAATTAATTAATTTACATAATTAATTAATTAATTACCTCAGGCGGTGGCAGCTGCAGCCGCAGGAGGGGAGGAACAACCCTATTTGTGTACCTGTGACCGGAGGAGGGGATCGCCCAAGGAAGAGACGTTGGGGACGACAGAGACGTCGGGGGAAAATGCTCTGAATGTGCGACAACGGAGGAGAGGAGGAAAGGAAAAATAAAACCTTAAATAGCGACGGACAAGTCATTTTCCATCGCTAATAACGACGGAATTTAACTTTTCTGTCACTTTTCGTGACGATATTGACTTTTTCCGTTGTTATTTTAGAGTTTTTGATCTGTAACCGTAAATTAGTGACGGATTTAATTTATCCGTCGCTAATAGAAATAGACATTTAATAATTCCGTCGCTATTTAAGGAATTTTCTGTAGTGATGAGGCTTCATGAAGCAACAAAACGTGAAGCTCTAAGGAGAACATAATGAGCATCGCTAAATCAGCCTCTCGAGTTGGCATCACCTTCCAATCATCAACGTTGTTTTAAATCAGCAATTCAACGTGAATTGCTTCACATTGCTGTCCACTGGGCGGCGGTGGAGTCGTTCTTAGGCGACGACCGCTAGGAAAAGAGGAAGAGGAGAAATAACTACCATAGTTTTGAGGAGAAAAAAAAATCTTATATACCATACGTTTCTTTCTTCCCAAGTTACATCTAATGAGTTTGGATCCAATCCAAAAAGTAACATAGAGATTTATAAAAAGAAAAGGATAATAAGAAAAAGGAATTTAAGAAAATAAAAAATTAATTCAAAATTAAATCTAACTCTAAAATTAAATTAAATTTTAAGATTAATTTTATTTCCTTTATCATCCATATCTTATATAACTCTCCCATCGGGTTTGGATCAAATCCAAATGCATATCCACTAATCCATACCATTAGTCTTAAATTTGGTTCAAAACTAAATCAAGTTGGTTCAAAACAAACAATTTGGTTCATTAACCAACCCTCTTTAATTTGAATCAAACCAATTTTGTTCACAATTCAACCAAGGAGCATCCAATCTATCTTCATAAGACGAGGTCCATCCGTGCTTCCGTTCCACCAAACTCTTTCCTTATTTGCACTTCGTCTGGTCCAACCGGACTCAATCTCTCTTGATCTGAGAATCTAATTCTCAAACTTATTTTATGTCTCTCAAATAAACTCATAATGCGTGTGAACTTATAGGTTCCTGGTTATGTTGGTCTTCCATAATTAACTATTAATTATGAATCGATCATGAGTGTCACTTAGTAATACATCATGACCCACCCCCTAATTGATTGAAAATTCATCAATTGATTCCAGAACCACTTCTGAACCCTTCAGCAACAATAGTTAGTTGTGTATTGTTCCTTTCACTCATCTTATACCCACTTGGTTTAGGACATGATCTATGTGTCAGTCCCCCACTAGGCTAACTACATTAAACTTAGCCCAAATAATATTTACTCATCTAGTGGATTCAAGTTACTCCGACATGTGTTCAAGAGTTTCATACTCTTGACATGTGATAATTTAGCCAAAGACTTTAAGCAACAATCCAAATGAGTTGCTATAGGGTATACATCTCCTCCCAAGCAGCAGTGAATCATCTATGGCCTATCCAAACATTTTCGGGTACTTTGACTTATACCCAATCATCCTCGAGTCACACTGATGGACCCAAAAGAGGTTGTCACGAATACATGTCTCAAATTTAGATATTTGTAAAGCTGGAAACTCTTTTTGCTAACAATGATGAAAATGTAATAAAGGAGTCGCAGATCGTATTTTTCCTAGGACTAGTTAAGGATGTTTTATTCGAACTTGAGTTTATGTGTCATCGAATAATTTTGGGTTTCAAGTAGAAATTGGGTTTTTGTTTCAACTAGAAATGGAAACACAATGAAAAAGGAAAGAAAAGTAAACTATGGAACTCAAGCTAAGTACTTTCAACTAATGAATTCAAACAATTGGGAACTTAAATCTATCAATGCAAAGTAGCCAAATTTGGGAAACAAATCTGAACTCAAGTACAAGTGTACACTACAAATTGCATTTAACTCCAGGAATTACCACTTAAAACCGAAACTTAACTTGATACAAATGCAGCAATTAAAACTTGATACGCAAGGAATAAAGCTTATGTGCCGAAATTGATACTAAATGCTTAAACTGCAATCTGACAATTCAAAGCTGCAACTGGCCAACTCAGTTTGTAAGGCAAAGCTACAGGCAAGGTAATAAGCAAGAACGGCTGGAGGAATTTAAATCGATGACTGAGCAAGGCAGGAACAAGCTTAATAGCCAAACTTAAGCTAAGTAATTTCAACTAATGAATTCAAACAATTGAGAACTTAAGTCTACCAATGCAAAATAGCCAAACTCGGAGGACAAATTTGATCTCAAATGCTAACCAAATGCTAAGCAAATCAATCAACACAGTAGCTGAATTTCCGATTGAAACTAATGCAAAGACTTGCTTCAAAAATCAAACTTAAGACAAACCAAATGCAAAGAAATCTAAAAACAGTCCAATACAAAACCAATCCCGAAACTTCACTTGATACCAGTTATAGGAATTCAAACTGAAATGTAGAAGGAAGAACTAAATTTCAGAGGCAATCAAATGCAAGCACTAATTCAGAATTGGAATTGATACGCAGAGGGAACAACTTTTGTGCCGAAAGCTTAACTAAATGCAAAACTAAAAATGGATGTGACGCAACTGATGTGAAGCAAATGAATGAGAAGCAAACCAATAGAATGCAGACTTCAGAAGCAAATGAATGTGCCGAAATTGTAATTGGTACGCAAGAAAGGACTGATACGTAGATTGAAAACCAAATTCAGAACTTGATATCAATTGCTATGTAAATGAAACAAACTGCAAAGTCAATTCAGAGTTAAAACTAAGCTCACTTGATACAATTTCAGAAATAATAAAGTGAGGATTGCAGAACAGGAAGCTGACTTGCAGAAATGGAACAGCTAACTTACAGAAAGGGAAGTCGAAGAAATGTTGAAATTCGGAATCAAACCGATGGTAGAAACAAACAGAACAGTCCGAGATTAATTGCACTTATCTAATGTTCAGGAAGAATTAAAAAGAACTAGTGTTTACTTGACACGAATGCAGAGACTATAAGCTGAACGTGCAGAATTGAAATTGATACGCAAGCTGGAAATTGAAAACTGATACGCAAGCACTGAATAACGAAATAAACTAAAATTGAAAGCAATTGTTCACTAATTAAGCAATCTAACTAATTACTTTGCAGAATATAAACCTACTAAATGCAAAAATTGATCCAACAAAACTAATACAAGTTCAGAATTGAAAATGGCGCGCTGAAATTGAAATTACTACTAAGAGATTGAAATTCATTAAGAAACTAAGCTTCGATCCATTCCCTGGCTCAAAATCTCCTTGCCATCACACAAGAGCAAGCTAAGAACCCCCTAGCTCAACAGATCGCATGGAATTCTGTCTCAATGATCAAATCAAACTCCAACTCTGTTCAAATCTGAAAAACCAATCCGATCTCCTCGATCTCGTTGTGTCGGATTGCAATGATGGTTTGGGGATGATCAGAGCACTCCAAAGGACCCTCTGGCTAGCTCCGACGGATGAAAAGTGGCACAAACCGAGATCCACGCGATCGATTAGCAGAGCTGGCGAAACTCATGCGTGGCTCTGTTCAGTGGCAAATTGTAGCTGAAAATCTCACGGAGAAGACGATCCAGCGATCTAGATCTTGATCCGAGGTTTGAATTGAAGTGGTCACGCCCTCAGATGAAGAAAACTCAAAGAAGAACAGTGGAAAACTCGAAGAAAATGGAGCTGTGGCGAAGACGCGACACTAATCGGAGGAGAAGGAATTAGTTTATATAGTTTGAAAATCGATGGCTCAGATTGTTCAGAACTAATCCAAGGGTTGATTCTTATCCGATCTGAACCAAAATTAGATGATGTTGATCAAGGGTCAAGATCTACCTCTCAGTGGCTCAAATTTTTCAGATTTGCAACGGATGGCTCAGATCTTCCAGATCTTTGAATGGACGGTCTAGATCCCTCTGATCTTGTCCAACGGCTAAATGATCTCTGATTTGGATGAAACCTTCATAACTTGATCAAAGTGCTTGATTAACCTTAACCGCAGCTCGGATTTCCTCAAAGTTCTCAAATGACCTAGATCTAACAATTTTTGCATCGGACGTCCCATATTAGTCGATGTTTGATCACTCGATCCGGGTCCACTTCTGACTCATGTTTGACCCAGCATGACCTAGGTCTATGATCCTTCCATGCCTGCAAAAGTAGATCAACAATTTAGTAGCCAAATAATTCAAATGTATCAAGATTTACAATAAAGCCCAAAATAAAATAGATTCATGAAACCTAGGCTAGATTCAATATTAAGCAAGTAAAATATGGGTCAAACATAGATTTAAGAATCTGAAATGATCAATAAAATAACGCTTATCAACTCCCCCATACTTAAGCTTGAGCGTGTAACGAAAACTACTAAATATGTATCCCTTAGATTCTTTCCAAACATAGTTAGAAGCAAATGAAAAGAAATTACCTAAGGTTGTTAATTCTCAAAAATCTAAGCATCAATGGACTAGGGACTTATCCTTAAATCAACAACTTAGCATTTTCATCCTTCTTGATTCATTGAGATGAATTTACTCACTAAGCCTTTCAAAGGAAATTTTGGTGGCTCTCTTCTTGAGTTCTAAGTTCATGATGAGAGTGGAGCTCACTCAAACACACATGCTTCTTGCACTACCATAGGCTTGCTTGTTATCTACTCTCCATCATTATTCGTGATTCGGATCCACATCTATAAAAGTTTATTTCAAACAAGTTAAAGACATATGAGATGGTAAGAATGAAATGAAAATTAAGAGAATAGAAAATTTGATGAAGTGGAAGACTTGGATGCTCAAGAATATTCCTAATGCACTTTGCCCTCTTTATAATCCTCTAGTGAAATCAGAATTGTATGGTGGAGTAAGACTTGGATAATGCCTTTTATTCGGATGAAAAAGAACTTCATGGACTTCATTGTGCCAATTTTGATATTGCGTGCCAACCTTGCTTCCTTTTTTTCTGCTAGCTTTCTTTATTTGTGTTTGCTGTTCATTCTCTACTCTTCTTCTTTTTGTTCAATCTTTTCTTGCAATTCGGCTCCCAAACTTTTTTTTTCTGAACTAGAGAATTCAAATGGAGCCAACTAAAAAAAAACTGCTTCACAATTTTTTTTCTTCCAACTGTTTTCTTTTTTTTTCTACGATCAAATTTTCTAATGGAGCACTTCGGATCAGATTGTGTATCAGAGAACTTGAGATATCAAGTAACAATTAGGGAATTAGATGCTCCACATACAACCCTCACTAAACAACTCTTGCAACTCACTCTTGATACATAACCTCTTCAAATTGGCACACTTCTATCACTTTTTTTTTTATTTTTTTCTGTTTCAGATTCTAACTCCACGGCATTAATTTCAGACTCAAGAATCACTAAGTTCTTCATCCTTGCAATTCTCTTAACAGCAATTAGCATCAACTAGTAGAGGATAATTTAAAAGCTTCACTTGAGACCTCGGCACTGCATTGTGAGTTCTCCTTAATAGCACTTCACTGCTGATTTTTTTCTTCTTTCACACAGCTTCAACAACATTTCTTCAACAGATTTTTCAGCACTTTGCAGTTTCACACGTGTAAAGTTTCATTTGAGCTTAAGACTTGGCACGGTTTGCATACAACTCTTTTTCTTTCAACTCCCACAATACAGTTTCTTCTTCTTTTTTTTTCATAGCTGAATTTTGCAGCTTCCTTTCCTTTTGTTTTCCTTCTCTTCCTCACATTCGATAAGTTGCAGGAGATCCCCATTGAAATCTAGTGCTACTGAATTAATATGCTCTTCTTGGAATTCCATTTCTTGATACTCTACTTGACCTCTTCCTTTCCACCTTGGTACAGAATTTCTGCATTAGTTTTAAATCTGCCCAGCTGCAATTCAGCTTTTAGCAGGATGTTTCTGATTTCTATAGCAAATAACAACTGCAGTCCAAAACATTCTGACCAAAACATGCTACCAGAAATTTTTCTTCCTTTTGGCACAGAATTTGTCATTTGCGTGCCACTTGGACTTTGGCACAAATTTGTTTCTTTTTCAACCGAATTCAACATGGCACAGATTTCTTTCTTTCTTCTTGAAATGGCACAGATTTTCTTCATTTGTATGCCAATTTTTTTTTCATTGTAGATTTTTTCTATTGCGTGCCACTTGGATCTTCAAAGTATAATAAGGAATCTAGATCTCCAATTGCTTCCATCCTTAACCACTTCTTCTTGCTCATTCTTGACACCAAACTCAACCCAACTTGGCACCTTTTGGCTTCAACTTGAAATGAAATGAATCTTTGATACAAAATAATTCCAAAACTCTAGCCACCTCCCCCACACTTAATCGTTTGTCCGTCTTAGGCAAAGTAACATCAAGAAACATCCCAAACAAACAAGTCCATAGAAAAGTATGGTTAAGAATAGGAAATATAGAAAGTAAAATAGAAAAGATCATGTATCAAGTATGATTATTGCTAAAAATGATATGGAAAAGAGAAACAAATTGATTAGCCTCTATAGATGTGATCCAATAATTGAAATATGGTTTTGAAAGAACCTAAGCAAGTTCTAGAGTACAATCACATATGTGTGTCACAAAAATAAGGCTAATTCTCACTAGGTACAAATAATTCATCTCAAGTCATCAATAAGAATCCATAGCCAAGTAGTACTCAAGCATCCAAGATTCTATCCATTAGGTCAAACCTTAAGTTATAATAACCAAAGTCAATTTATTTTCAAGAGACTCTAAAATGACATGAAGACAACCCATAGGGATACATTTATTCCTATTCATTAAGAAAAATTACCAAAAGAAATAACATGGTATTTACAATGTCTATTTATTCATTCTATTTTGCCTAAGAATTTATTATCAACTACTCACTTTAAAAAGAAACATTTACTTCTAAAAAAATGAAAATGATATATACAATGAAATGTAGGTGTAAGAAAAGTAAACTCCCCTTAAGTTGGGTAGATAGAGTCTTTGACATCCAAACCATCCACCTCTAGCTCCGTAATTCTTCAAAATACTTTTTGAGCTGGTGGTCATTGACTTTCCAAACAAAATCATTAGCTTCCTCTCTAATTTTAACAACTTCATAGGGAAAAATGTTAGTTACAATAAATGGACCATCCCACCTTGACCTTAGCTTACCTCTTATCAATTTGAGCCTTGATTTGTACAATAATACCTTGTCACCAATTTGGAAGTCTTTCTTCAAGATGTGCTTGTCATGGAAGTTTTTGGTCTTTTCCTTGTAGATCCTTGAATTTTCAAATGCTTCTAGCCGAATCTCTTCAAGCTCTTGAAGTTGCAATTTTCTTTCTTCTCCCCCTTTGGTAGCATCGAAATTACATATCTTTACTGCCCAATATGCCTTGTGCTCTATTTCTACGGGGAGATGACAAGCTTTACCATAGACTAGGCGGTAGGGGGACATGCCAATCGGAGTCTTGAATGTCGTTCTATAGGCCCAAAGTGCATCATCTAGTCTTTTGCTCCAGTCTTGTCTAGTGGGCCCAATAGTCTTTTCTAGAATTGATTTGATCTCTCTGTTAGAAACTTCAGCCTGTCCATTTGTTTGGGGGTGATAAGATGTAGAAACTTTTGTGCAACCCCATATTTATTTAGCAAGGCTTTCATGTGTTTATTGCAAAAATGAGATCCTTGGTCACTTATTATTGCCCTTGGAATTCCAAACCTGCAGAAAATGTGTGACCTAATAAAACTCACAACAACAGAAGAATCGTCAGTCTTGGAGGGAATGGCCTCCACCCATTTTGAAACATAATCCACAGCAAGTAAAATGTACAAATAACCATAAGATGCAGGAAAAGGTCCCATAAAATTTATTCCCCAAACATCAAAAATCTCACAAAAAAGTATAGTGTTTTGGGGCATCTCATTTCTTGCTCCTATGTTCCCAGTTCGCTGACATCTATCACAATTTTTATAAAACAGATATGAATCATGAAATAGGGTGGGCCAGTACAATCCACACTCTAGCACTTTCCTAGCAGTTCTTTGGGGTCCAAAATGCCCCCCACAAGCTGATGAAAATGTAAGTACAGAAGTAAACTCATGGTCTGGTACACATCTCCTAATTATTTAATCATTACAAAATTTTCATAGATAAGGATCATCCCACACATAAAATTTTGCATCGCTTTTAAGTTTATCTTTTTGAGCTTTAGAAAAGTGTGTAGGGAAAACATGTGCAGCTAAGAAATTAACTAGGTCTGCATACCAAGGTGTCTCACCATGTACTGCTAGAAGGTGCTCGTCTCTAAAATCATCGTCAATGGTGGTAGAAGATCCATTTCCTTCAATTCTGCTCAGGTGATCTGCAACTAGGTTTTCTTTACCACTTCTGTCTCTGATTTCCAGGTCAAATTCTTGGAGCAGGAGCATCCATCTGATTAGTCTAGGTTTAGCATCATGCTTTTTCAACAAGTATTTTAGAGCTGCATGATCAGAAAAAATAATAACATGTGAGCACAATAAGTAAGATCTGAAACGGTCTAAAGTAAAAACTATGGCAAGGAGCTCCTTTTCAGTGGTGGTATAGTTTGCTTGGGCGGCATCTAGGGTTTTTGAAGCATAGCATATAACATGAGGTGCTCCATCAACCCTCTGTGCTAGAACAGCTCCCACTGCAAAATTAGATGCATCACACATTAATTCAAAGGGTAAATTCTAATCAGGTGATTTAATAATAGGAGCTGAGGTAAGAGCCTCCCTGAGTCTGTGAAAAACTTCTTTGCACTTATCATCAAAGCAAAATTCAACATCTTTTTGCAAAAGTTTTGTCAAGGGCCGAGCAATATCGCTAAAGTCTCTAATAAATCTGCGGTAGAAACCTGCATGTCCAAGGAAAGCACGAACATCTCGTACGCATACGGGGTAAGATAAAGAAGAAATAACACTTATTTTTGCAGGATCTACCTCTATATCTCTCCTAGAGACTATGTGTCCAAGTACAATACCATGCTCCACTATGAAATGATATTTTTCAAAATTAAGCACAAGGTTAGTCTCAATGCAACGGTGTAAAACCCTAAACAAATTTTCTAAGCATGAATCAAATGACGTGCCATAAACTGAAAAACCATCCATAAATACCTCCATACAATGCTCTAACAACTCACCAAATATACTTACCATGTATCGCTGAAATATACCTGGTGCGTTGCAGAGTTCAAAAGGCATCTGTCTGTAGGCAAAAGTGCCAAAGGGGCAAGTGAAGGTAGTCTTCTCCTAGTCCTCTGGATCTATACAAATCTGGAAGTAGCCTGAATATCCATCCAAAAAATAATAATGGGACTTCCCTGCCAGTCTTTCAAGCATCTGATCAATAAAGGGTAAAGGGAAGTGATCTTTCCTGGTGACCTTGTTGAGCTTTCTGTAATCAATGCAGACTCTCCAGGAATTCTTAACTCTGGTGGGCACTAGTTCGTTGCTTTTATCTGCCACCACTATCACCCCGGATTTCTTGGGCACCACGTGTATGGGACTAACCCACTGACTATCAGAAATAGGGTAAATAATATCTACATGTAGAAGTCGAGTCACCTCTTTCTTTACAACGTCCAAAATGAGTGGATTAAATCTTCTTTGTGGCTGCCTCACGGGTTTAACATTTTCTTCCAAGAATATCCTGTGCATACAGATAGCTGGGCTGATACCTGATAAATTTGATAAAGTTCACCCAATTGCCTTCTTGTAATGCCTTAGGACTTGCAATAATTTCTCTTCCTGTTCTGATTCCAAATGTTGTGCAATAATAATTGGAAAATTCTGCTCCTCTCCTAAGTACACATACTTCAAGTGGCTTGGTAATGGCTTAAGTTCAATTTGGCCCTGCTCAGTGGGTATGAGTGATCTTTGGGGCTCTGTGCAATCCCCTACACTAGCATACCTGTGCTCTGAGTCCTCTGAACTCTCAATAGAGGTAGGTGATCCTTGGGGCTCTGTGCAATCCCATACACATAGAAAATCCTCACCAGCTGGAAGTGAATCTGAAATAGACTGTGAAATATCCTCAGTCTCAGCAGCAAGTACTCCCTCAGCCTCCTCTGCAGAAATATCTCCTACAGAAAAACATCAATCATTGCATCTGTATCGACCAGTCCATCAAGAATGTCAATGCTCATAATGGAGTGATCTTCCCTGGGGTACTTCATGGCATTGAAGATACTAAACTGGACTACTGTGTCCCCCACTTCCATCGAGAGTGTGCCAGCATAAACATCAATTTTGGTTCTGGCAGTCTTCAGAAAAGGCCTCCCAAGGATGAGTGGGGATCTATGTGCAAGATAGTCTCCTTCCATGTCTAGAATGTAGAAGTCTGCAGGAAAAATCAACTCCTTAACTTTTACCAAAACAACTTCAATAACTCCTGCTGGATGGGTCTGGCTTTTGTCTGCTACCTGAATTACAACTCCAGTGGGTCGTAAAGGACCAATGCCAAGCATCTGGAAGACTGATTTGGGCATTACATTGATGGAGGCTCCCAAGTCTAGCATAGCATCATGAAACATAGTCCTCCCTATCTCACATGATACAGTAAAAACTCCAGGGTCTTCACAATTTTAAGGTATGGCATGGATGAGTCCTGAAACATTTTTTCCCAAGCTGACCAACTCATTTTCCTTAAGCTTCTTCTTGTGAACACATAAATCTTTCAGGAATTTTGCATACTTAGGAATCTGTTTAATCATGGTCAACAAGGGTACATTAACTTCTACTTTGCTAAACAATTTTACAAGCTCATTGTATTCTTTGGTTTTCTCCTCCTCCACTTATCTTTTGGCTTGAGTTCTCCGTTGTGGAAAAGGCAAGGGAACCCTCATTCCTTCCTCTTGAACCGAATGTGGAAGGGCTGAATTTTGAGCTACTGTCCCACTTGATGTAGCTGCTGTGAGATTTGTTTCGCCACTGATTTCTCCCTCATTTCCCACCAAAATCACAGGATTACTTGGTGAGGGAGTTGAGCACGGACTAGGGGTGGAACCAACTGATTTTGAAGTGCTTCTAGGGCTGATTGGTGCTGAAATTGTAGGTGCTGCCATGTTTTCAGAAAAAACTACTCTTGGACCTTTTTTAGTTGAGGTAACCTTCCCACTCCTCAAAGTAATAGCGCTAACATTTCCCTTTGGATTGGGAGTAGCTTGAGAAGATAGTTGGTCTGATCCTTGAGTTTGACTTTGATTAATCTCACTGGCCAATTGTCCCATTTGCCTTTCGAGGTTTTGTAGGGCGACATCATTCCTTTGTTGGTGTTGTAAAATTTGTTGAAACATCTCTTCTATCCTCTGTTGTGGCACATTTCCCCCACTAGAACTTCCATAGCCCCCTTGGTTAGCATAGGGCTTTGATTGACCTTGAAATGATGAAGTAGTCGACTGTAAAATATTACCCTGCAGTGGTTGGAATTGGGGATGTTGAGGTTGATAGAAGGGCTGAAATTGTTGCTGAAATGACTGGAAATTTGACTGAAATGTTGGCTGGACTTGCTGAGAATTATAGCCCTGAAAATTCTGGTTTTGAAATGGAAATTGTTGTGGTGAGGACTGAAATTGAATAGGCTAGAAATTCTGATTCTAGGGATGGAAATTTTGATTGTAAGGCTGTGAGGGCTGGAAAACTTGCTGGTTTTGAGGTTGGAACGACTGAAATGTTTGAAAACCTTGCTGCCCTTGCTGCATTGGTTGGAATTGAGGCTGGAATTGCTGTAATTGGGGCTGAGGTTGCTGAAATGTTGGCTGAATTGGCTAAATTTGGGGCTGGAACTGCTGTTGAGTTTGCTGTGTTTGCTGGAATTGCTGTTGTGGTTGCTGGAATTGCTGTTGTGAGGGGGTTTGTTGGTAGAATGAATTTTCAGATTTCAGATTTGGATGATCCCTCCAACTAGGGTTATAAGTAGAAGAATAGGGGTTATTCCGAGATTGAAATTGTCCCCTAACCAACGCCGCTATTGTCTCATCTTGTTGGAGGTTGGGATATGAATCTGAATTATGTTCCTGACTAGAGCAAATACCACATACCCTCATCACTTGGCTTGATTGTGGAAGTGCCGAAAGATTTGGATTTTGACTTGCATTATTATGAGACATTTACTTTATCAATGATGTGAGCTCTACCAGGGAGTTCTTGATTTCTTTCTGCTCATTTGATACCATCTGAACTTCATTCACTCCTCTGGTGGATATTGCTCTGCTTCCAAACTGTTGTGAGTTCTCTTCCATGTTCGAAATCAACTCCCTAGCTTGATCTGCGTTTTGTTAACTAGGGCTCCTCCAGCTGCAGCATCTATCATAATCCTATCCATCTGCAATAAGCCTTCATAAAAATACTGGATGAGTAACTGCTCACTAATCTGATGCTGTGGGCAGCTAGAACACAGTTTGTTAAATCTCTCTCAGTAGTCATACAAAGTTTCTTCTACCACTTGCTGAATGCCACAAATACTTTTTCTGATGATTGCAGTTCTGGAGGCTGGGAAATATTTTTCTAGAAACGCCTTCTTCATGGAAATCTAGCTAGACACGTGTCCAGTAGGTAAATAGTAGAACCAATCCTTTGCTGCTCCAGTCAGGGAAAATGGAAAAGCCCTCAGCTTGATATCTTCTTCTGAAATGCCCTGAGGCTTCATGGTGGAGCATACAACGTGAAACTCATGCAGGTGTCTATTTGGATCTTCTCCAGATAATCCTTGAAATTTAGGTAACAAGTGGATGAGTCCAGATCTATGCTCAAAATCACCAGCTAACTCTGGATAAGCAATACTGGAGTACTGAAAGGTGTCATCTGGTGCTGCGAGTTCTTTCATCGTCTTCTGGTGGTCTGCCATGATACTGCCTGAATGAGTAGGAATAAACTGAAGAGGAGGAATATCAATAGCCTCTGAACTTATGCCTTGGTTCCTCCTAGCTTTGAAAGTTCTCTCAATTTAAGGGTCAAATCCTTCAAGATCACCACATGCTGACCTGGTCATAAAATAAACAAATCGCAGCAAATGTGTATAGAAAAATGAAACAGATAAAGTAAATCACAAGATATAGAGAGATAAGCACAAAAAATGGATCAAGAAAAATATAGCAATAAGCACACAAGCAAAAATCAAACAACTCAACTAGTGTGCTCCCCGGCAACGGCGCCAAAAATTTGATGGACCCAAAAGAGGTTGTCATGAATACAGGTCTCAAATTTAGATATTTGTAAGCTGGAAACCCTTTTTGCTAACAAGGATGAAAATGTAGTAAAGGGGCCGCAGGTCGTATTTTTCCTAGGGCTAGTTAAGGATGTTTGATTCGAACTTGAGTTTATGTGTCGTCGAATATTTTTGGGTTTCAAGTAGAAATTGGGTTTTTGTTTCAACTAGAAATGGAAACACAATGACAAAGGAAAGAAAAGAAAAGTAAACTATGGAACTCAAGCTAAGTACTTTCAACTAATGAATTCAAACAATTGGGAACTTAAATCTATCAATGCAAAGTAGCCAAATTTGGGAAACAAATAAGAACTCAAGTACAAGTGTACACTACAAATTGCATTTAACTCCAGGAATTACCACTTAAAACTGAAACTTAACTTGATACAAATGCAGCAATTAAAACTTGATATGCAAGGAATAAAGTTTATGTGCCGAAATTGATACTAAATGATTAAACTGCAATCTGACAATTCAAAGCTGCAACTGACCAACTCAGTTTGTAAGGCAAAGCTACAGGCAAGGTGATAAGCAAGAACGGCTGGAGGAATTTAAATCGATGACTGAGCAAGGCAGGAACAAGCTTAATAGCCAAACTTAAGCTAAGTAATTTCAACTAATGAATTCAAACAATTGAGAACTTAAGTCTACCAATGCAAAATTGCCAAACTCGGAGGACAAATTTGATCTCAAATGCTAACCAAATGCTAAGCAAATCAATCAACACAGTAGCTGAATTTCCGATTGAAACTAATGCAAAGACTTGCTTCAAAAATCAAACTTAAGACAAACCAAATGCAAAGAAATCTAAAAACAGTCCAATACAAAACCAATCCCGAAACTTCACTTGATACCAGTTACAGGAATTCAAACTGAAATGCAGAAGGAAGAACTAAATTTCAGAGGCAATCAAATGCAAGCACTAATTCAGAATTGGAATTGATACGCAGGGGGAACAACTTTTGTGCCGAAAGCTTAACTAAATGCAAAACTAAAAATGGATGTGACGCAACTGATGTGAAGCAAATGAATGAGAAGCAAACCAATAGAATGCAGACTTCAGAAGCAAATGAATGTGCCGAAATTGTAATTGGTACGCAAGAAAGGACTGATACGCAGATTGAAAACCAAATTCAGAACTTGATATCAATTTCTATGTAAATGAAACAAACTGCAAAGTGAATTCAGAGTTTAAACTAAGCTCACTTGATACAATTTCAGAAATAATAAACTGAGGATTGCAGAATCGAAAGCTGACTTGCAGAAATGGAGCAGCTAACTTGCAGAAAGGGAAGTCGAAGAAATGTTGAAATTCGGAATCAAACCAATGGCAGAAACAAACAGAACAATCCGAGATTAATTGCACTTATCTAATGTTCAGGAAGAATTAAAAAGAACTAATGTTTACTTGACACGAATGCAGAAACTATAAGTTGAACGTACAGAATTGAAATTGATACGCAAGCTGGAAACTGAAAATTGATACGCAAGCACTGAATAACGAAATAAACTAAAATTGAAAGCAATTGTTCACTAATTAAGCAATCTAACTAATTACTGTTGATGCAGTCTAGCCCGATTGTTGTTTTGGTGTTTGACAATGATTTAAATTTGGTTGAGTGAATTCGGGTTAAAGTCCTGGTCGGGGACTGGGCATGAAATCCCGGTGAGTGAAGCCGGGTCCTGGTGAGTGAAGCCAGGTGATTGGAAATCCCGATGAGCGAAGCCGGGTCCTGGTGAGTGAAGCCAGGTGATGGAAATCCCGGTGAGTGAAGCCGGGTCCTGGTGAGTGAAGCCAGGTGTTGGAAATCCCGGTGAGTGAAGCCGGGTCCTGGTGAGTGAAGCCAGGTGTTGGAAAAGTCCAAGTTCGGAAGGGTTGGGTGAAAAGTCCTAGCTTGGAGGGCTAGGTGAAAAGTCCTAACTTGGAGGGTTAGGTGCAAATTCCCATCCTGGAGAATTAGGTGAAAAACTCCTGGCTTGGAGGGTCAGGTGCCTAGCTTGATGGGCTAGGTTTGATGAAGTTCTAACTCGGAAGGGTTGGGTGAAAAGTCCTAGCTTGGAGGGCTAGGTGAAAAGTCCTAGCTTGGAGGGCTAGGTGAAAAGTCCTAACTTGGAGGGTTAGGTGCAAATTTCCAACTTGGAGGGTTAGATGGAAAATCCTTAGCTTAGAGGGCTAAGGTGGATGGAAACTTAGCTTGGAGGGCTGAGATTGAGTCTCTGGATCGGTCTGGTGACCGATCAGGGATTTTGGCACGCTGCTCCTTCGTGGATCGGTCTGGTGACCGATCCAGCGATGACTGATCGGTCGGGTGACCGATCAGGGAGCACACAGTGAGGTTGGGAACCTACTATGTTGCTCCTGATCGATCTGGTGACCGATCAGGGAGTATGCGTTCCACCCATTGACTGGCTCCTGATCGGTCTAGTGACCGATCAGGGAGCAAGCAGTGAGGTTGAGTTCACTTGCTGAACAGCTCCTGATCGGTCTGCTGACCGATCAGGATCACTGTGTAGATCGTTCTGTTGAACGATCCAGCTTCGCGGGCTCCTCACTAAGATCGATCAGGACGTAGCCTGATCGGTCTGGGGATGACCTGATCGGAATGCTGACCGATCAGGAAGATCCCTGGTCGGTCAGTTGACCGATCAGAAGGTCTAGCCTGCGAAACTCAGAAATTGCTCAATATAAGGGTGGATCGGTCAGGTGAACGATCCACGACCTGGGATCGGTCTGGTGATCGGTCCAGGAGAATCTCAAAGAAATCGCGATTTCTAATCAAGCGTTGGGGATCGATCAGGATGAATCCTGATCAATCCGGGACCTGCCTGATCGGTCTGGTGACCGATCAGGAGGCTCTCTGATCGGTCAGGTGACCGATCACTTTAATTCAAACTGCACTGACAGACGCTCTGATCGCGTCTGAACACAACCGATTCGCTGCCACTTTCCATTGATATTTGATATGCTGGTTGATTTGCTGCTCTAATACTCTGATTGAGTTTCAGGTGATAGGGGAGGATTCAAACACTCAAGGAGAAGTCAAAGAGAGCTTTCCTTGGAGCAGGTTTGTCCCTTTCTCATCTCAGGTTGCAACGGCAAGCTGCAGACTGGAGCTGAGACTGGAGCTTGACTGAGGGGAGCTCAGTGAGTCCAGAGATAGCTCAGTAGAGGCTGGCGTTGGCAAATGAGTAGCTGGGAGCTACAGAGATGTTGTCACTTGTCGCTATGTGGAGAATCAAAAGGGCGGTGGATGGCTTCGTGGAAGAGGACTTGGAAACTACTTCTTCAGTTTTGTGCTCTTGAGTTCCTGAGTTTTTGGCTCTACATCAAGCTTGCTGATCTTGGAGTTCTTCATTCATTCTGAGCAAGCTATTGAGAAGCAACCATCGCTTACTTGAGCGCTTGAAGGAGAAAACAAGAGGCTTGGAGTCCGACAGTGGGAAGACACGGAGAAGGGTTCTTGCGTGAGATCACCACTGGGTGGAGCTCAGGGAAGCTTGCTGTGTTTTTGTCCTTGCTAAGTGTTTGAGTAAGATCCTTCTTATTGTTTCATTGTGCTCATTCTATATTATTGTTTGAAACAAACTGTGGGGAGGTTTCTCCACCGAGAAGGAGGTTGTTTCATATCCGGTTATCACCGGGGCTTGATCTGCCGACGATCAAGGGATCGCCCACCTTAAGGGCATGCCAAGGAGTAGGGGCAAGTTATCCCCGAACCTTGTAAACCCTCCTTGTTAGCGATCTTGCTAGTTGTTTTTGTTTCGCTTTCGTTACATTTTCTGCATAATCTGTTTTCTACTCTTTCTGCTGTGCTACTGATGGTTTATGTGCAGAAATATTGCTAAGCTCTTCCAAGAAAAGTGGTTGGCTATATTCACCCCCCCCCTCTCTAGCCATCTCGTTCCCAACAAGTGGTATCAGAGCTGGGGCTCTAACTTCANNNGTCAAAAATCTCTCCATGAAGGAGAATGAGTCGGTAAGTGAGCTCCATAGCCGGTTCAAGGAAGTCCTCATGGACTTCATTCAATTGATGAAAGTCGAGAATCGCGACCTTGTGAGGTATGTCTTGAAAGCATTTCCAAGGAATGCTTTGTGGTCATCCATGGTGGATGCCTACAAAGTATCCAAGGATTTATCTATTGTAAATTAGATGATTTATTTTGTGAGATGGAATTGCATGAAATGGCTAACAAAGGCCCCAAGGAGAAGGGGATTGCCTTAGTTGCAGGGGATCGAGTCACTAAGAAGAAGAAGGAGAAGAAGAAGGAGAAGGAGGTCTCATCATCTTCATCTTCTTCCGAATCCGAATCCAACTCCGAGGAGGATGGCAGCGGCTCTTCTTCATCCGAAATGGCCAACTTTGTGAGGAGGATGATGCGAAGAGACCGACGTTTCAAAAGGAGAGGTAACACTAGTGAATTCAAGCTTGATAAGAATAATGCATCTTGCTTTGAGTGTGGTAGGAAAGGACATTTCAAGAATGAATGTCCGAAGCTTAAAAAGGAGGAGAAACCCAAAAGAAAAGAAGAGAAATCCAAGAGGAAGAAGAAAGCTTTGAAGGCTTCTTGGGATGAGTCATCCTCTAGTTCATCCGACGATGAGAAGGAGGAGAAGAGCACAAGGCAAGTGGCTCTCATGGCTCTTGGAGAGGAGAGCAGTGATGAATCTTCAAGCTCCTCAAACGCGGCTTCATCATCTTCGGATGATGAGGAGGTAACTTCTCCCGAGCTTGAAAAATGCTATAGAGCAATTGCATGTTTAACTAGTATGCTTAAGAAATCCAAAAACAAAGTTAAAGCATTGCAATTAGAAATTGATCAATTGAAAGCTTCTAGGGATGATAACATTGATGATTTGCATGTTGAATTACTAGAAGATGAAATTAAATCTTTGAAACATGAGATTGTAAGCTTGAAATCCTCTAAGGTTGAGGAAATCAGTGATTTGCATGATAGTGAGTTAGTGGAGGAAAATCAATCATTGAAGAGTGAAGTTGAGAAGCTCAAGAATATTCTTGGGAAATTCTCAAATAGCTCTAAGACCTTAGATATGATTTTAAATGCCCAAAGAGCGGTTTACAATAGGGCCGGTATTGGTTACCGCCCTAAGGAACCCTCTTTTGTATCTCTCATGTCTAGGACTGACATGAGACAATCTAGGACACCCAAAATCCAAAAGAAAGTTGTCAAGGCATGGGTGCCAAAGTCATGCTTAGTTGATGCTTTAGGTCCCAAGGTTTGGGTACCTAAGACTTCTATTTTTCGAATTGTGTAGGTTATGATTGAGGGGGAGCATCTATCAACTTGGTTTGTTGATAGTGGATGCTCCAAACACATGACCGGGGATAGATCATTGTTTACCACATTTCACAAGAAGAGTAGAGGTAATGTATCATTTGGTAACAATGGTAGCCTTAAGGTCATAGGAATAGGAGACATTCAAATATCCGAATGTCTTAGAATCTCAAATGTCCTTCTAGTCAAGGGGATGAAGTTTAATCTCCTAAGTGTGAGTCAATTGTGTGACACGGGTTACACAATTGACTTCCAACCAAGTCAATGTCTAGTTAGACAAAATGACACCTTGGACACGGTACTAGTAGGAGCAAGAGTAGACAATATTTATCAAGTTTCATTTAAAAGTGCTACTAATGCTTTTGCTAAGTGTTTCATGTCAAAAGAAGAAGAGTCCACTCTTTGGCACCGGAGACTAGCACATGTGAACATGAAGAACATCCGGAAGTTGGCCAACAAGGGACTAGTTCGAGGCTTACCGAGCATCAAGTATGGAAAAGATAGATTATGTGATGCGTGTCAAATGGGTAAGCAAACAAAATCTGCACATAAAGGTAAAAGCGCTGTAAGTACTTCCAATGCATTAGATTTACTTCACATGGATCTATTTGATTGTAGTACTATCATATCATTGAATGGAAGTAGATATTGCTTTGTTATCATTGATGATTTCACTAGATATACATGGACTTTCTTTTTAAAACATAAGGACCAAACCTTAGATATTTTTATTTCTTTTTGTAGAAGAATTGAAAATGAAAAATCATCAACAATTAAGACAATTAGAAGTGATCATGGAGGGGAATTTCAAAACCAAAGGTTTCTAGAATTTTGTCAAGATAAGGGTTATAGACATGAGTTCTCTACTCCTAGAACACCACAACAAAATGGTGTTGTAGAGAGGAAGAACCGTGTTCTTCAAGAGGCTGCACGAAGCATGCTTAATGAGTACTCACTCCCGAGTTACTTATGGGCTGAAGCTGTAAATACAGCCTGCTATGTGCAAAATCGAGTTCTCATCCATAGGTTTTTAGGAAAGACTCCCCATGAACTTTGGTTTGGGAAACCACCTACGGTTAAACACCTTAGGGTGTTTGGTTGTAAGGTGTTCATCCTAAACACCAAGGATCACCTTGGAAAGTTCACGGCAAAAGCTGATGAAGGGGTACTAGTCGGGTACTCCCTCGTTAGTAAAGCCTACCGAGTCTACAACAAGAGAACTAGACTAGTTGAAGAGTCTTCTGATGTGGTTTTTGAGGAAATTCCAAAATCAATTGACCAATCAGAAAATGTAGAAGGATTTCAACTCGAACTAAGGAGACTTAGTTTGAATGAAAATCCAAGTGTTGTTGAGGGTGATGAGTCAGATGATGGTGAGCCTAGACAACCCCTTGATCAGCCGGATCCTGAGGCTGAACTTGTGTCTAGTGAACCTGTTCAAGAAGCACCACCAACACCAAGGCAAACGAGACTAGCCTCTAGTCATCCCCAAGACCAAATTGTTGGAGACATCCATCAAGGGGTTAGGACTAGATCATTCTTCCGGAATGAGGCTAATGAAGTTGCTCTAATTTCCGAAATTGAACCTAGAAAAATTGATGAAGCATTAAATGATCCCGATTGGATTATCGCAATGCAAGATGAACTAGGTCAATTTGAGAGGAGTCAGGTTTGGGACTTAGTCCCTAGACCTAAGAAGACCACCATTATTGGGACCAAATGGGTCTTCAAAAACAAATTAAACCACAAGGGAGAAATCATTAGAAACAAGGCACGCTTGGTAGCCAAGGGCTACAGTCAAGTTGAAGGTCTTGATTATGATGAGACTTATGCTCCCGTGGCACGATTAGAGTCCATCCGATTGATGCTTGCATTTGCAGCACACCGTGGCTTCAAATTATTTCAAATGGACGTCAAATCGGCCTTTCTAAATGGTTTGATTAGGGAGGAGGTCTATGTCGAACAACCTCCGGGGTTTGAGAGTACCGAATATCCAAACCACGTGTTCAAGCTCAAAAAGGCACTCTATGGCCTTAAACAAGCACCCCGGGCTTGGTATGAGCGGTTGTCGACATTCTTGATTGGAAAGGGTTTCGTTAGAGGTCAAATAGACCCTACACTATTTCTACGAAGAGATGGTGACAATATATTTGTAGCCCAAGTGTATGTCGATGACATAATTTGTGGCTCAAACAACAAGGGCTATTTACGTGAATTTATCGGACACATGGAGAGTGAGTTTGAAATGAGTCTAGTGGGAGAGTTGACTTTCTTCCTCGGACTAGAAATCAAGCAAACTCGCGATGGCATCCATGTGCACCAATCAAAGTATACACATGAAATGCTTCGAAAATTCAATATGAGTGATTCGAAAGAGGTAACCACTCCCATGGCTACAAACACAAGATTAGATAATGATGAGAGTGGTAAACCCGTTGATCTAACTCAATATCGAAGCATGATAGGTAGTTTGCTATACCTCACAGCTAGTCGACCAGATATACTATTTGCTGTAGGTATGTGCGCAAGGTATCAAGTCTGTGCCAAGGAATCTCACCTAATTGCTGTTAAGCGAATTTTGAGATATCTCAAGGGTACAATTGGTGTAGGTCTTTGGTATCCCCGTACCGAATCTTTTGATTTGATGGGCTATACGGATTCTGACTACGCTGGATGTAAGTTGGACCGGAAAAGCACTAGTGGGGGCTGCCAATTCTTAGGATCGTCTCTAGTAAGTTGGTCGAGTCGGAAGCAACATTGTGTTGCTCTTTCCACTACCGAGGCAGAATATATCGCCATGGGAGAGAGTATATCACAATTGTTGTGGATGATCCACACCTTAGAGGATTATGGTTTGAGTTACAAGGGTGTGCAAGTGTTATGTGATAATATTAGCACAATTAACTTAACCAAGAATCCGGTCCATCATTCTAGGACGAAACATATTGAAGTAAGACACCACTTCATTAGAGATCATGTAGCTAGGGGGAACATCATACTCTCACATGTGGAGTCAAATCAAACCTAGCTGACATTTTCACTAAACCACTTCCCGAGAGTGAATTCAGTTTCCTAAGACGGGAATTGGGAATGTGTCGTGCTTCATGATGTTCAAATTGTGGTCAAAACCCTTCATGATGATTTCAAATTGTTAGGGAACAATTGGGTAACTTTGGGAACATCTCACACAAACTATAAGGGTTACCAAAATGTTTTTGTTTGCTAGATATGGGGTGAGATGTTAGGTTCAACTTAATTTCTCAAAATGTCATTGCATCACTTGAGGAATTAAGTTGACGAGATAATAATCACGGTGGTGACCAAGTATGGGGAAAACCATTGCATAACATATGTGTATATGGCTCCATGATCATACTTGGACATTCCAATCAAGGCAACTTGATTGGAAACTTGAATTTGGAGTGAACTTGGTTGAATTTGCTTGATTGAGTTTTGATTCCATTTAGATGGGTCAAAGTGTTTGTTGAACCTATAAGGACTTTAGACTCTTGTTCAAGAATCAATTTTAGTCATAAGGACCTGTCCAAGTTAGACAAAATCCATCAAAGATCGTTTGGAAATTTCAGAAATTCTGAAACTGAACATTTCAGGTCGTATCAGGAACCCTGATCGGTCACCGGACCGATCAGGCATAGGGCTGATCGGTCCCTAGACCGATCTGACTCCTTCCTGTGCCGTGATCTCCCGTAATCTGACTAAGTGTACTGAGCTAGCCTGGATCGGTCTCCGGACCGATCTGGCACCCTGTGGGGATCGGTCCACAGACCGATCAGGGAGCTCAGAGGTTTCTCTTCGGACCCTACTGATCGACTCCTGATCGGTCACCCGATCGATCAGGAGCAAGTCTGATCGGTCATCCGACCGATCAGGACCATGCCAGTCCGATCAGGCTGTATCCTGATCGGTCTGGACGCGATCAGATCGAACGGTGATCCGTTCAAACGCATTTAATTTTGGTTGGTGGACCGATCCACCAACCGATTAACTCTCTCCAAACCTTCGTTTTCCCGAACCCTAGCGCCGAAACACTCTGCGCAACCTTGTGCGAGCGAGCGAGAGAGTCCTTGCGTCTCCCTTCTTCACGCGCGTGCGAGCTCTTCTGCGAAGGCTTCTACGGGCGTTTTCTCCGAACTCCAAGTTCTTGCGTGCTCGAAGTCTCCTTCTCTACCGCAAGTTCCTTCTCAGTCTTGCAATCCCTTCAAACAAACTTCAATGGCGCCTAAGTAAGATTTGATTTCAGTTTTCCTTTCACAACAGCTCTTAGAATATATGTTTGGGACGCTAACCAAGTTTTGTTCTTATTCTTGCTGTTGTGCCGTGACTTACTGCCGTGGACTCCCATTCCAACCAAATGACCAATTTTCACTTCTTCGCTACCCTATTTTGATCTTGATCGAATCTATCCTTTGATTGGGTATTATCTATGATGATCAATTCTTGTTTTGTTGTGCTTCATCTTATATCATGATCAATTCAAACCTCATTAGAAAATCTGCTAAGGGAAAGGAGGTAGCTGAGGGAGGTTCGAGGGGGAAGGCTCCTTCCTCCTCTGCCCCCTCCAGAAGGCCCCAGCCTTCTTCCAGCTCTCGATTCCCCAATGCGGCCTGCGAACAGGCCTTTCAAGCAAGGACCTTCAAACTCTTACCTTGCAGATCCATTGATATTCCCTTTCTGACTGAGTTCTGTCCTTCGGTCATGGAAATTGTGATGTACTACAATCTGGGTTTTCTCCTATCCTTGGAACGGACTATAAACTATGACCTTGTATCTGAATTCTACAACAACCTCCAACAAGGTCCTCAAGGGGGATTCGAGTTCACTACTCGTGTTGGAAAGATGAACCTTGATTTTTCATACGAGATTCTAGCTGAGTACTTGGGTGGTCGACGATCACCTAACCTCTATTCTATTTATCCAGAGCTCCCTGACCCTCTGTTGGCCCCGTTCACAGACACTACCCCCGATTCTATCTATTAGCACTTCTTTGGTCACCCTCGCCCTGCTGGGCTTGATGAGTTGGGTCCAGTGTTTCCTACCTTTGCATTATGTCCTTTTCAAGATTATCACAAATTGTATCTTATCGATCACCTCAAAGCCGTTGGCCGAGATCCGATCCTACCACTGCCTCATGCTCTACGGCATGCATTGCCGGATGGACTTCGACATTATGGAGAGTATCTTACAGTCTATCCTATCCTACCGTGAGCCGAGTCGTCGCACGGTCTATATGCCGTTTGGTCACATCATCACTGATTGGCTTATGTCAGTTGGTGTTGATGTCACCAAAGGCAGGACTGTGCCCATGGTTAAGCAAGACTGTCGGTTGGGTCGGCGAGCCTTTGCAAAATCTGGTATGATCATTCGCGAGCGAGATGGGGTGTTGGTGTGGAAGGATGGGCGAGGTCTCGGTGAGTTACCTGGCGGAGCACCACATTTCCAGGCACCACCCGATGCTGCTGCCCCTCATGATTCCCATGATGCTGACGATCACTACGATGAGCCCGAGCCAGATCTGCGCTGCAGATCTCAGAGCTCAAGTGGACCATCCAGCAGGATCTACATTTACGAGAGCTTCATCGAGAGGAGATCCGATCGGAGTTCAGGGCATTTGATCGCCGATTGACCGGAGTCGAGTCCACTGTTTCTGGAGTCCAGGCGTTACAGCAGACGTGGTACGATCAGTGGCGCAGCCACACATTTCCTGGAGGTGCAGCTTCTTCGAGTACTGCACCAGGGTCTCTAGCTCCTATTGATGCCACGATGGATGACCTTATGCGCGATGACGACCCCCCCACTGACACTTGAGCTTGGATGGTTGTTGTCTTCTCTTGTTCTGAGTATTTGACTATGACTTTTGGGCTGTATGCCCTCTGACTTGGTTATTGTGACCTTGTGTCACAAGTATTTTGCTACTTGTTTGGATGTTTTCATGCTTTGACTTATCTGACATGCCTTTCTATTTTGAGTATATTTATTGTTGATGTCATGTTGATTATGTGCCTTTTATCTGCATGATTGTTCGATTGCCATATTCATGCTTACATTACCATGTCTGCTTGATCCTTATGAATATTATGGCATGGTTTATATTTCATACTCATATGATGCGTGTGATTGCTATGTCTTGCTATACTTTTTCACATGTGCTCGTATGATTATTCCACAAACTATCACATTTTTGATGAGTTGGGATACCTCTAGGGTTGAGGGGGAGTTTGTTTTAATCTTAACAGTCCCTCTTGCCCCTTTTCGGTGTTCGACAAAGGGGGAGAGTGTGGATTGGTTAAGTTTAGAATGATCTTGTTGTAGGGGGAGGATCTGGATTCCCCTATGATTCTAAAGTTGGAATATTGATTGAGAATCCCTAAACTTAAAATCGGGTTGTCAAACAACAAAAAGGGGGAGATTGTTGATGCAGTCTGGCCTTAATTGTTGTTTTGGTGTTGACAACGATTTTAGTTTAGGTTGATGATGATGATGATTATGATTAAGTCCTGATCGGGGATTAGGCATGATATGGAGGATTCTAGCCTGGAGGGCTAGGTATTGGAAAATCCTAATCTGGAGGGTTAGGTGTGGAAAATCCTAGCTTGGAGGGCTAGGTGTTGGAAAAGTCCTAATTCGGAAAGGTTGGGTGAAAAGTCCTAGCTTGGAGGGCTAGGTGAAAAGTCCTAACTTGGAGGGTTAGGTGCAAATTCCCATCCTGGAGAATTAGGTGAAAAAGTCCTGGCTTGGAGGGTCAGGTGCCTAGCTTGGAGGGCTAGGTTTGATGAAGTTCTAACTCGGAAGGGTTGGGTGAAAAGTCCTAGCTTGGAGGGCTAGGTGAAAAGTCCTAGCTTGGAGGGCTAGGTGAAAAGTCCTAACTTGGAGGGTTAGGTGCAAATTCCCAACTTGGAGGGTTAGATGGAAAATCCTTAGCTTGGAGGGCTAAGGTGGATGGAAACTTAGCTTGGAGGGCTGAGATTGAGTCTCTGGATCGGTCTGGTGACCGATCAGGGATTTTGGCACGCTGCTCCTTCGTGGATCGGTCTGGTGACCGATCCAGCGATGACTGATCGGTCGGGTGACCGATCAGGGAGCACACAGTGAGGTTGGGAACCTACTGTGTTGCTCCTGATCGATCTGGTGACCGATCAGGGAGTATGCGTTTCACCCATTGACTGGCTCCTGATCGGTCTGGTGACCGATCAGGGAGCAAGCAGTGAGGTTGAGTTCACTTGCTGAACAGCTCCTGATCGGTCTGCTGACCGATCAGGATCACTGTGCAGATCGTTCTGTTGAACGATCCAGCTTCGCGGGCTCCTCACTAAGATCGATCAGGACGTAGCCTGATCGGTCTGGGGATGACCTGATCGGACTGCTAACCGATCAGGAAGATCCCTGGTCGGTCAGTTGACCGATCAGAAGGTCTAGCCTGCGAAACTCAGAAATTGCCTAATATAAGGGTGGATCGGTCAGGTGACTGATCCACGACCTGGGATCGGTCTGGTGATCGGTCCAGGAGAATCTCAAAGAAATCGCGATTTCTAATCGAGCGTTGGGGATCGATCAGGACGAAGCCTGATCGATCCGGGACCTGCCTGATCGGTCTGGTGACCGATCAGGAGGCTCTCTGATCGGTCAGGTGACCGATCACTTTAATTCAAACTGCACTGTCAGACGCTCTGATCGCGTCTGAACACAACCGATTCGCTGCCACTTTCCTCTGATATTTGATATGCTGGTTGATTTGCTGCTCTAATACTCTGATTGAGTTTCAGGTGACAGGGGAGGATTCAAACACTCAAGGAGAAGTCAAAGAGAGCTTTCCTTGGAGCAGGTTTGTCCCTTTCTCCACACAGGTTGCAACGGCTGGATGCAGGACTGAGGCTGCTGACTGAAGCTTGGCTGAGGGAGCTCAGGAAGTTCAGTTAGGGTTCAGTGTAGCTGGCGCGTTGGCAGTGAGGCAGTTGTAGGCTGCTGGAGATGAGATCATCTGTCGCTTGGCGGAGAAACAAAAAGGAACGAGAGAAGCAGTGTTCGATACTTCTTCAGTTTTGTGCTCTTGAGTTCCTGGTTTTGGCTCTACATCAAGCTTGCTGATCTTGGAGTTCTTCATTCATTCTGAGCAAGCTATTGAGAAGCAACCATCGTTTACTTGAGCGCTTGAAGGAGAAAACAAGAAGCTTGGAGTCCGACAGTGGGAAGACACGGAGAAGGGTTCTTGCGTGAGATCGCCACTGGGTGGAGCTCAGGGAAGCTTGCTGTGTTTTTGTCCTTGCTAAGTGTTTGAGTAAGATCCTTCTTATTGTTTCATTGTGCTCATTCTATATTATTGTTTGAAACAAACTGTGGGGAGGTTTCTCCACCGAGAAGGAGGTTGTTTCATATCCGGTTATCACCGGGGCTTGATCTGCCGACGATCAAGGGATCGCCCACCTTAAGGGCACGCCAAGGAGTAGGGGCAAGTTATCCCCGAACCTTGTAAAATCTCCTTGTTAGCGATCTTGCTAATCTTGCTAGTTAGGTTTTGGTTTTAGTTTCTGCAAGTTTTGTTTTCCCATACTTCCGCTGTGCTATTACTAACTTCAAGTGCAGAAATTTGATAACTCTTCCAAGAGTAAGTGATTGGCTATATTCACCCCCCCTCTCTAGCCATCTCGTTCCCAACATGTTCATAACTATTTAATTTCTTGGGAAACATGACATTTATGCTCAATACATTATACCAGATACATCACAACAAAATGGTATAGCAGAAAAGTGTAATCATACTTTATAAAATATGATTAGGAGTATGATCACTGACTCATCATTACCAACGTCTTTGTGGATGCATGCATAAAAAACTACTACATATTATTGAACATGGTTCCTAGTAAGACAGTTTTTAAAACTCCTTTTGAACTATGAACTGTTAGGAAACCTAGTTTATGGCACCTGTATGTTTGGGATTTCCAGGCAGAAATAAGAATTTACAATCCACATGAAAAGAAACTAGATTAAAAAACAATTAGTGGTTTCTTCATTTGTTATTCAGAAAAATCTAAAGGGTATAATTTTATTGTCCTAACCATAATACAAGAATTGTTTAAACGGAAAATGTTAGGTTTATTGAAAATAATGACATTAGTGGGAGTGAAGAGCCACGTAAAGTGTATATTGAAGAAGTAAAGGAGGAGTTCCTTTACCTAGGACCTTTTCTCATATTGTTGTTCCTACAATTGTTGAAGCGTTAAACAACTCACAAGAACAACATGTAGATGATCAAACTCATATAAATGAAATTATTATCAATGAACCGTCAATATATGAAACACATGAAATAATTAAGAAGGTCTAAATGATAAAAGAGACCAACTATTTCTAATGATTATGTGGTTTATCTTCAAGAACATGAAATTCATATAGCAATCCAGGAAGATCCAATTTCCTTTTCACAAGCCATAAAAGGTACTAATTCTAATAAATGGTTAGATGCTATGAATGAAGAATTGGAATCAATGACTCATATTGAAGTTTGGGATCTTGTTGAATCACCAGAAGGTCGTAAGAATGTTAGAAGTAAATGACTCTTTAAGACCAAATATGACTCTAATGGAAATATCAAAAGGCACAAAGCCAGACTTATTGCCACAGGATTCACTCACAAAAGTGATATTGATTACAAAGAGACATTGCCACCTATTGATGCATGCAAATGGCATGTGTACGATGTAGTCATCAAGTAATAAGATATCGAATCCATAGGGATCGACGAGTAAGTACCAACCTACTAGTTAAACTCAATTGTCCAGACCCAAACAGGGGTTATGAGTTTAGAACCTAGAATTCCTAAGGAAGAGAAAGGAAAACAAAGCAAAAGACAGAAAGATCACGAGAAGAAGGTAGAGTGTGATTGCAAGGTCAAAGAAGAGAAAATAGGGTCAGAAGGTAGAGTCTAAGATTAGGAGTGAGAAAACAGTAGTAGTATTTCTGGTTTTCCCTAATGTTAGTAAGCACTTGGGTCATGTTTCGACTCTTGTCTTTAATGTTGATCTGTGTAAGTACGTTATCATAATTCACTACAAGAAAATTGTCATATACCCACGGTAAGCTTTAGCTATACATATACAAACTGTGGGTATAGATAACATATTGCCACAGATATATGAAATCGTCACTATAAGTTATAGGGACAGATATCAATGCTGTGGGTATTGGATATCTATACCTACACTTATATTTTACCGTCACTATATTTTTTTTTACTGTGGGTATAAGTAGCGTATACCTATACTTATAATTTACTGTCACTATAATCTTTTTTCTATATATATAAATAATATATATCGACACTCATAATTTACCATCACTATAACATTTATATGCGTCATATGTGTGGTTTGGTTCGGAGGGTTTGCGTTTGGGTTTGTTCTCAACACCGGCACCATCGTCTGCAGTGATAGGGGAGGGGTTGAGGGTGTGGTACTGAGTGCCCTCACAACCATTGATGATCTTGATCAAGCTATGAATCGAGGTGACAATATTGTGCTAATATACATTTTCTTTTGTTGTTCCTATCCTTTTTGTTTTTGGAAAGATTTCATCAAAATTGGAAACTTCAAAAGGTTAGAAATATCTATCCCCTATCATAAACTATTTATTATGATAAACTTTATCAAAAGGATTATTTAAAAAATTAAAATATCATATTAAATTATTTATTACGCCAAAATGTTAGAAATATCTTTATATTATTTAACATCTTAATACGCTCACTACAAGAAAATAGGGCTTCAGAAATAGATTTTTAAAACGGAAATAAAATCTGTTTTAAATTTTAGTAAATTATAAATAGATTTGCTACGGAATTTCTAATCTGTCTCATTTAAAGAAAATAATACACGCAAAAAAAATTAAAAGGGAATTTAAAATCAATTAAAAATGGAATGTATAAATAATTTTTTTAACCAAAATAAATACGGAATAGGAGGTTCAAAATTTGAAACAGTTATACGGAAAATTTTGGAATAATTTTTCTGAATTTTTGGAAATATTTACAGGGGAAATTGGCCCCGTGAAGCTCTTCTCCTCGACGCAAGCTCGACGCCAGCACAACAAGTCACCATCTTGTAGTCGCCGGCTTGTAATCACCCTCTCTTCGAGCACGCGAAGCCAACCAAGGTCGTCGGCTTGTAGTGTAAAATACGGGTAAAATAAAATAAAAATAAAATAAAATAAAAATAATAGTAAATAAATGTATAGAATAAAATAATATATATAAATATATATATTTAGGAATATATATATAAATTTATATACAATCATCATAAATAGGAGGTTAAAAATTAGAAACAGCCATATGGAAGATTTTAGAATAATTTTTTTGAATTTTTGAAAATATTTATGAATTATTTAAGAATAAGTTTGATTTTTGGAATATATTTATATATATATATAAGGGAAATTTTAAATTAGGTAATATATAAACCCTAACCTTCCGCCGAACCCTAAACCCGACCCCTCCTCTTTTCCCCCTCCTTTCCTTCTCTCGCTCTCGCCGACGCCACCCTCTTCGAGCACGCGGAGCAAGCCACAGGAGCACCGTCTCCGAGCTCTAGCAACACACGCGAAGCCTTCCTCTTGCTCTCGATCGCAGCGAGTACAAGCCGACTTTCCCTCTTCTTCTCCTCTTCCTCCTCGTTGCAACCACCCCCCTAAGCCACCGCCGATGGCAGGTTTTCCACACAATCCCTCTTCCGTGCGGTTCTCTTCTCCACAGATTTAGTATTAGATTGGTTCTGTGTGTTGTGTCGTTGATTTTTGGCTGATGATTCATGCGGGAACATGTAGCATGGTGTTGATTGTGATTTGGGGATTAGGATTAGTTGTTCTATTTCTGAGTCAGTTCTGAAATTTGAATTTCCTTTGATTCATGTTGGTTTCCTCTTCCTCTTATGGTGAATTTTTGGATCTGTGTAGAAGGAAGGGCCATAGGCCACCATTCAGGTGAGTTTTGGCCTGCTTTAGATTGACCTAGTATTTGGCATAACCTAGTATTTTCCCTGTCCATTTGCCAATCTAATTGTGTTTTGTTTTCTACTTTTGCTACTTCGTTTGCACCAATTATTTCTTCTGACATTTCTTTTCATTATTTTTCATAGCTGACTATGATCATAGGCACTGTGCTCCTGCAGTGCAACGTTTAATTTGTCCATGTTTTAGTGGCAATCCTATTGAGTAGGGCATAATAAAAGAAATCTTCTAAACTAAAATAGTATACTCAATTATTCATTTATCTTTTATGCTGAAGCTTGTCTTTTCATATTCTACACACAAAAAAATTATATTTATACTGAAACTATTTTTTAAGTTTTTTGTACTCATGGCTAAATGAGGCTACACATTCCGTTAGAATTATGCACTTGCAAGTTTGTGGCTGAAGCTTCAGTGATAACACAAAATATGCATCATATAATGCAATTTTCTTTAAATTGAGTGCTTATTTTATCGATTAAAACTGCAAAATATTGGTCAATCATTGAGATTTAGTGAGATGTTGACTTGTGTGAATATACGTTAATTAACCCTTACCAATGTTAAGCTTCTTGTAAATTTGTCAATTTATTGGTTTGTGTTCTGACTGCTTATCTTCAATTGAATTCTAGTTGATTCAGACTTCCATATGACTGAGTTGCTGTTAGTGTGGTTCTCTCAAATTTAAATATATATTTTTTTTCAATTTTTATTTTCATCTTGCGGCATGGTCTGACCCCAATCTTCTAATTGGGCCTAAGAGTTGATTTATACTCAATTAAATTCCGTATTATTCTAAATTATTTCACTATCCTATTTTTCTATTGTTGCTAATATGTTGCTGGATCTAATTATAAATTTGTGAAGATGAAGCTTTCATATTCAATATGCTAATGCTGCTTCCTACAACCAATTTATTTCTTTTGCTATAGATCATTATGTATTTAGAGTTGTTGATTGGACTTACTTTCTAAATTTGCTTTGCAATGCAGACATGTCCTCCACAGCCTTCATTGAGCCATTGCCCGTTATTGAATTTGTTACCAAGCTTCTTAATAGGGATGTCCAATCAAGACCTCTTTCTGATGCTGATCGTGTGAAGGTTTGGTTTTGATTTATTTTTATTTCTAAACAGACAATAAATTTTATTTTAGCTTTTCTATTTTTCAAATTGATTTGCTATACAATAAAATAATTCCTTCAATAATTTCAGTTTGCACTTCTCAATCTCAGCCATTTTCTTACATATCTATTTGTTTCATCATTACTGGGGGGGGGGGGGGGGGGGGGGGGGGGGGGGGGGGGGGGGTATGGCTATTTGTTTCATCCATTACTTGATGGTAATCTAGGTTTTATTGTAGCTGGTCATTTTATGTGCTCATGCAGATCAAGAAGGCCTTGAGAGGTGTGAAGGTTGAGGTCACTCACCGGGGGAATATGCGCAGAAAATACTGCATATCTGGTTTAACATCACAGGCAACTAGAGAGTTGACGTAAGACTTCTTTGGTTATTCAAACTATCACATAATTATTGCTAGAAGTTGTATTAATAGCGCCTGATGTTCCTGGAATATCTGAATGACAATTTCCCAGTTGATGAGAGGGGGACAGTGAAGTCTGTTGTACAATATTTTCAGGAGACGTATGGTTTTACTATCCAACACATAAATTGGCCGTGATTCCCGAGTTGGAAATCAGATTCGTGAGAGATGCCTTCCAGAAGAAGATGTGCAAAATATGTTACAATTTGCAGTTGAACAGGTATGTTAAGACCTATAATTGCGTGTTTAAAATGTACTAGGAATTTAGTTTTTCTTTTGACAAAAGCTATGGAGTTTTTTTATTGATGGGTTTTTTTGGTGCTATATTGTTATTGTGATACTAACTTTGTGACACATACTATTTTATGCTATCACACATATTTAAAATTTGTATATTTTTTTTATAGATTCCGGATGCTTCAAGTAAACCAAATGATCAAAGCAATTCAAGATCTCAAAGTGTCAATGATGAAGATCATGAATATAGTATGTACTTAATTTTATTAATTTTCATTAAGATTTATGTTAATTTTGTTAAATACATACACTAATATTAATGTTTTATTGTAATTTAATTTACAGGTGATAACTAGAAGTGAAGGTGCTGATCTTTATTAATCGTTGGTGATTCATGCCTATCATATTTTAGAATTGTATTTTACCGGCTATGAGAGCATAACATGTACTTTTACTAGATTTTCTTGATTCCGTTTATTTGTAATATTGATACCTAGCTATTACTGTAGAACATGTTTTACTTTTAATATAATTGAAGCCTTTTGTTAAGATATGATTGTTATTCTTATATATATAAATTAAATTCTAAATTTTAATTTTTTTTACCCATAATAAAAAATCATTATATGTTATATCCACGAAAAATTTAAATATAACAAAAAAGTGGCTATAATCTATACCCACAGAAAATTAAAAATCATATCGCTATAAGCTATACCCATGGAAAAAAGACTTGTGCACTAAAGTATATAGTGATAGAATTATTTTCGTGGGTAATTATATGATGATTATTTATGACGGTTTTTAGTTCTGTCAATAAAACCTCTAGTGATACAATGAAATCCGTAGGTATACGTCAGGTATTTTCTGACGGTAATGAGTACCGTCATTATATGATATACTGACGGTAAAAAAACCGTCGGTAAAGGTATAATAAAAATGACGGAAATGAACGCCCGTGGGTATAGACTTTTGAGGTCTATACCTACGATTTTCATGCTTTTACCTATAGTTTTTTACTGTGGGTATATGATAATTTTCTTGTAGTGATTTATCCGATGTAAACTTTTGGAACTACACCAGTGTGCTATCTCAATTCAATGCCTATTTTGGAAGATACAAAACTAGAGTTCGCAACCTAGTGGGGACCTTATCACAAGATCCTGCTCCCCTAATTGACCCTCTCACTATTTGATATCATAATTGGATTGATCTATTCGGTTCTATGCCCAAGGTCCTTTAAAGGCGCATAGGGTTTCTTAATGGTGACCAGGTCATCTGGCGAATGTGGCCTTACCACGTGCCCCATCCTTTTTTGTGCGGCGATCTCCCGCTGATACATTTCATGGGCCATACGAAGCGATGCCAGTAAAGGATGGTGGCTGCTCCTCAAGATGTCTAATCAGCCCCGCTGATGTGTTGCCCTCTCATTGTTCATAGATGGACGACTTCTCCCTATAAAAGCGGGTGCAACGACACTCTTCTGTCTCCTTGCCCTATCTACTTCCGAACACCTTGCTTCTCCTGTTGCTCGTCTTGCTAACACACCCTGTCTTCGAGTGTAAGTCTTCTTCTATTTTTCGCTTTCTTCAATCCCTATGGGTCCAGTAGAGAAGAAAAAGAAGACCCGCAGGGGCAGCGAAAGTTTCTTGGGAGAGCTAGTCTATCATCTAGAGTGGTATGATACCATCTCCTCTAGGGTTAGGTTAGAATCCCTCCAACCCGCCTGTCGGAGGTATGGGATCTCGGAGGGCTGGGAGATGAGAGTTCCGGCCTTAGGCCAATCACCCGTAGAGACTCCTGCAGGTTTTTTCACTTTCTTCTTAGGGCAAGTAGAATTAGGGCTTCGTTTCCCTATCCCCCTTTTTTCATGAATGTTGCTCAATACTTTGGGATCCCTCCCCACCAAATGTCCCCAAACACTTTTGCCCAAATGGGCAGGGCGTTTGTCATCTTCAGACTTTTTGACATCCCTCTGACCCCCCCCCCCCCCCCCCAATTTTTCCATTTTTTCTTTGTTCTGGTTGGCTCCTGAGGGGTATTTGGCTTTACTGCCCGCGCTGGTCATAGGTTCTTGGGGGGCCTTCCTTCCTCCCACAATGGATGGAAGGAACGGTTCTTCTATAACTAACTCCCTGAGCGTCCTTTTAATCCTATCAACTGGACGGAGAGTCTGCCGCCTATCCCAGACCTCGGCGTCTTCTAGCAAGACGCGGGATACCAGAGGGCCAGGGGTATCCTAGCAGGGATGGAGTTTCACGGCCTCCGGCTGGTGCAATGTGAGGACCACCTTTAACGGGTCGAGCTCAGCCCGAAAGTCACGAGCCTTAGCTCCAGTCTTCGTAAGTTACCCTTTGTTTTGCAAATTTCCTTGTAAATTCTAACTTATGCCCTTTTGTCTCTATTTTGCAGACGACGATATGATTTCCCAAGCTATAAACCGGCTCCTGAAGTGGGAACAGGCCAACGAGCAGGCGCTGGTTCCTACTTCCGCTTCTTCCGCTCCAGTGGGTATTTCGACCGAGGGCTACGGGGAAGCGACTGCACCCTCAAAAGACTTGGAGATCCCGGAGGCCCCCAGGATCCCGAAGTAGCCGAACTGCCTACCGGCCCTGAGGGGGGTTCTCCTTCATCTCCCCTCAAGGCGACAGAGGTAGAGGTTGCGGCGCCCCCTCCCCCTGCCCAGCAACTAGAGACCCAGGTTACCGAGATGAGATGGCAAAAACGGTTGGTCCCGAAGCCCCGCCCCCTGAAGAGGTTAAAGAAGGGCCCAGCCTCAGAGCTTCCGCCCTCCATTGATGAAGAGGACACGGTGCCCCTGTCCCAGAGAGTTCGGGAAGAACATTCTTCTCCCACTGGGGCGGGCGCTGTTCCTATTGCTCTTGACTTGGCCACTCCGATCGTCCCTCCTGCTGCTCACCACGGCAAGGAGGTTTCACTCGGTGTACCCAGCTCCCGCCGGAAGGTCCCTGCTGAGAAGAGAATGGAGACAAAGTGCTCCCAGTCCATCCAAATAAAGGGGCCCCCCCTCAGATGGCCTGCAGATAGCATCTAGCTCGGAGGAGGACGTCCCCGACCCAAGATGTCATGCCACAAGAAGCCTCTCGTCCGATGTAGACCGGACTGCCACTTCCTCGACCCGACGGACAATTTGAAAACCCTAGCCTCTACAACTCTCTCAACCGCTCGTACCCCAGCCTATAGGGCTGGAACAAGCATTTGAATAAACAGAGACCGAAATCATCGACAAAAGAAACTGCGTGCATGTACGACTTCCGACAAAACACAATGCATAAAGGACACCATGGCTCACGAAAGTAGAACTATACCGCCGTATAGTACGACAAAACCCAACACAAAAGCAACAATGGAAATGTAAAGTATAACTAATATAGAAAATGATACCAACAAGTACTACTAACAAGATAGAAGAAAATCTCGAAATCATCTCGACGAGTACGCGAATTGGGACAGGCTGTCGGGCACGCTCCAGTCAATCATCCTGAAATAAAAATAAGGAGCTAACGGGATGAGTCATAGAACTCAGTGGATATCACATCATATATGCAGGATAATCTAAGCTAGCAACAGTGTAACAGACTATCGAAATAACACGTGTACAAGCGGTGGTAAGTACAACTGAAAAAGGAAATAGGAAATACCATACCAATGTAGCAGAGTCGCCAAAACCCGACATAAGGGTCTCCTCTAAGTCCATGTCAATCATATGCAGCATCCAAATAAAACAAGCACAAGTAAGTGCAAAATAAACATATACACAAAGTGCAATGACCAGGTCACTCCTGCCGTCGGTCAGACATCGCCACCTATGTACGGGAGGAAGCTGAGCGGAGGCCACCCTCCGATGTAGGGCTGTGACTGCCGTCCATACTCTGCCATCACTACTCCTGAGCGATCGATTAGAAGGGATGCTGCTGGTGTAACACCCCTACTCCATGCCCTATCCGGGGGCATCTCTGTCTACCCCAGGCCATCTCTGGAGGACATCTCTGTTTGAGTATTACCCCTACCCCATGTATATAAATTGGGGAGAGACCTCTCCTTCTCATCTTCTGGTATATAGACTACTCAAGGAGGGACCTCTGTCTGCTATCACACTTCGATTCACTAACCCATGAGTGCACGAGCGAAGCAACACAGAACGCACTACCCATACTCCGTTAACCACTAACCCATGAGTGGACTTAGGGGTAGGTCAATGTGACTATCGACCTGACTCACCCACAAAGGGGGCCCCTGATCGACAGTGATGCACAGTGCACGATGATGCATGACACTGGTCAAACAACATCCACTATCTAATCCACCTATATCAACATGATATGTAAGGATCGTAAATAATGCACCATAACCTAAGTCCTAAAGGTATAGGTGCCACATGTCAGTTATAGCACAAACAGCATCAGCAAAACAAATATAAGAGTTATACCATAATCTATTACTCTATTGCTAAACAAAGCATATCAAATATATATATCTGTGACTAATCTAAAAGAAGAGTCAGAGATACCCGCCTCAATACGACGAAGTCCGTGTGCGTAGGAAACTCCCTTCCAAAAATAATAGCTGCGACGAGTGAATTAACTCAATGCCCTGCATCAAAACAAATCCATCTTAGCTAATTGTATAATCTACCAATCAGCTAAGTCACACATTTCTAATATGGGGATCAACCCTGACTTCGCATTAACCCAATTCACACTAAGCAAATAGCACTAAAAGCATGAAATAAGACCACCCTCAATCAACTCACGCTAAAGAAACACCCAAACCTCATTAAAACCAACTCATGACACAATTAGATAACCACTCCAAATTCATCCACAAGCTCATGGTTTCCTTCAAAAAATCTAACAAATCAAACACCAACCATAAGCTCACGCAAAATCCACCCAAAACAGATCAAGAACCACTACACATCCACCATGAACAACTGATCAAAACCCCTTCACAAACCAGCATCAGATCTAACCACGAAAACCATGAAAAGATCTCCAAATTCAAAACCAAACACACACACATAACACCAACCGAAATCAATCATACCTGAGTCGTGCCCAGTCGCACCTTCACAGACTAAAGTTTCATGCGACATCAACATGCACAACAACAATAAACTGAGAACCAATACTCAGATCGATACCATCATCCAAACTGAATGTTAGCATCAGTGCTCCAAAACAAACAACCATCAGCAACATCCATCAAGAAATCAGGAGAAAACTCCTAGCAAGAACACACTTACCTCGGAAACCAAATCACTGATCTAACATCCCAATTTCAAATCACAAACCATCAATACCTACTCAACCAATCGAAACCGCAGCAGATCCCTAAACCAATCTAAAAAGGAGACCGTAGATCCAGACCAAGATCAGAAAGGAAAATAGGAAGATTGGCTCTAAGGAAAACCCATACCTAATTGTGACAGCAACTCGAAGCTACGCCAGCAATCCCTGGCGATGGTACCGCTCGGTGGCCAAATCGCATGATGAGGCAACGATCGGAGGCCTCCTTCCTTGATCCTCCAACAAGCTTCTAAGGGAGAATGGTTTCGCCGCTGGCTGAGGAGAGGGGAAAGATCAGCGACTAGGGTTCGCAAAATAAGAGAAGAAAAGAATCGGCTCGGCTGCGATCTAGGGCTCGCGAGGGAAGAAGAGAGGAGAGTGCGAGGAGACGGCACTCCGGCTTCTATCTAGGGCACACGATCTACCGAAAAGGGAAGAAAAGAAAAGGGAAATAAAGGCCTGGTCTTTTGCAAAAACCCCCCTGAACTTGTATTATTAGCACACAAGCCCCTATTTTTCAGTATTCTAACACAAGAGACGTCCCCAGCCAGTCAGGATGCCCAGTTTAGGATATTCTCTCTCCTCCAGTTCAGCTGGGACGGTTAGCTGGCTCAGCCCGATACCTGAGCATGCTACACCAGTCCCTACTAACGGTAATTGTGCTTGAGCTTGTCCTCTTTGTTTCGTTGTTTTGCCTGACCTTCCTTATTCCACCTCGTAGGTCACCTCCAACAGTGAGGCTATGAGTCGGTTGTTGTGCTCCGGAGGAGTCACTGAACACCTTCTCCAGCGAGTTATGACAACAGAGGCAAAGGCTGGTCGTGCCCACGAGGCGGGCCTCCTACAGTTGGAGGTCAGCTGGGCTCTAAGAGTGAAGGTTGAGAATTGTCTCAGTACTTTGCTGGCCTCTGAAGAGACCTTGCACGGTTACTGGCTTGGGGAACGCCTTGGGTTCGAGAACAACCAAGCTCTCACCGAAGACTTGCAGAAGTTGTCCCAAGAGCAGGAGCAACTCCAGGCTCAGACGAAGGAGTTGTCCGATCACGTCCGACTCTTGGAATCCTCAAAGAAAGCTCTATAGGATCGAAATGAAGAACGAGAGTGTCTACTGGCTCTAAAAGAATATGACCTGGAGCTATCGACCTCTTATGCCTCCGATCTCTAGGACAAAGTCACTCGAGCCCAGGACCAGGTTCCTGCCGTTGCTCAGAAGCTCCAAGAAATATTGGGGGCTCAGGATCGCCTATCCCGGGAGGTGGCAGAGCTGAAGGCCACCAAGGAGGAGGTTGAGGTTGAGCTACAGAAGCAGAAGGTTGACCATGCAACCCACCTGTCCAAAGTCGAAGCGGAGTTCAAGGCTAAGTTCCTGCAGTCTGACGAATACGACAATATTTTAGCTAGGCAAGCATTGAAGTGCCTCAAATAGGGCTTCAATGGTGCCATCAACCAGTTGAAGAAGGATCAACTTCTGAAACTCGACTCAGATTTAAGTGTCATGAGTATCAACCGGGTTTGGAACGAGCTCACTCCTAAAGAGCAGGAACTATAGGATTCTTCCTCATCCTGGGCCTTGTTTCCTTGTTCTCTCCACGTTTATTGTGCCTTCTTTATTTTTTCTAGTTTTTTCCTCTTTCCTGGTCAGTCAGATATGTAATCATTTGAGCCGTGCATAAAAGCATCTCTTGGCTTCCTGTGTCCCGAGTAATTTCTTGTCCCATTTTCTTATTTATAAAAGGCTTGCCCCCGGCCTGAGGAGCCAGCAGCTTAAGGAACCAACACCTAGTTCAAAGTGAGGAGCCCAGGTTCCTTCCTGCCTTAAAGGGGCGAAGTGGCAAACAAACTCGCTTGAAGAACAAGTGTTCTTGCGGAGGTAGGAGGATTTTGCAGCCCTTGGCCGGGTATGTGCAGCATCGATGCCAAGCTTACTCACCGTAGAAGTAGCAGGGTTATGCCGCTCTTGGCCGGGCATGTGTAGCCCCGAGGCTAAGCCTACTCACAGCGGAGGTAGTAGGGTTTTGCAGCTTTTGGTTGGGCATGTGCAGCACCGAGGCCAAACCTACTCACCGTGGAGGTAGTAGGGTTTTGTAGCTCTTGGCCGGGAATGTGCAGCACCGAGGCCAAGCCTACTCACCGCAGAGGTAGTAGGATTTTGTAGCTCTTAGCCAGGAATGTGCATCACCGAGGCCAAGCCTACTCACCGCGCAGGTAGTAAGGTTTTGTAGCTCTTGGCTGGGCATGTGCACCACCGAGGCCAAGCCTACTCACCGCGGAGGTAGTAGGGTTTTGCTGCTCTTGAACGGGCATGTGCACCACCGAGGCCAAGCCTACTCACCGCAGAGGTAGTTGGGTTTTGCAACTCTTGGTTGGGCATGTGCAACACCAAGGCTAAACCTACTCACCACGGAGGTAGTAGGGTTTTCCAACTCTTGTTCGAGCATGTGCAGCCCTGAGGCCAACCCTACTTACCACGGAAGTAGTAGGGTTTTGCAACTCTTGGCCGGGCATGTGCAGCACCGAGGCTAAGCCTACTCACCTCGAAGGTAGTAGGTTTTTGTAGCTCTTGGCCGGGAATGTGCAGCACCGAGGCCAAGCCTACTCACCGCGGAGGTAGTAGGGTTTTGCAGCTCTTTTTTGCAAATCTTGGATTGGTATGTGCAGCACCGAGGCCAAGCCTACTCACCGCGGAGGTAGTAGTGTTTTGCAACTCTTGGCCGGGCATGTGCAGCACCGAGGTCAAGCCTACTCACCGCGGAGGTAGTAAGGTTTTGCAGCTCTTGGCTGGGCATGTGCAGCACCGAGGCCAAGCCTACTCGCCGCGGAGGTAGTAGGGTTTTGCAGCTCTTGGTCGGGCATGTGCAGCACCGAGACCATGCCTACTCACCACGGAGGTAGTAGGGTATTGCAGCTCTTGGTCGGGCATGTGCAGCACCAAGGCCAAGCCTACTCACCGCGCAGGTAGTAGGGTTTTGTAGCTCTTGGCTGGGCATGTGTACCACCGAGGCCAAGCCTACTCACCGCGTAGGTAGTAGGGTTTTGTTGCTCTTGGACGGGCATGTGCACCACCTAGGCCAAGCCTACTCTCCGCAAAGGTAGTAGGGTTTTCAGTTCTTGGCCGGGCATGTGCAGCACCGAGGCCAAGCCTGCTCACCGTAGAGGTAGTAGGGTTTTGCAGCTCTTGGCCGGGCATGTGCAACCCCGAGGCTTGGCCAAGCCTACTCACCATGGAGGTAGTAGGGTTTGCAGGTCTTGCCGGGCATGGCCAGCCCCGATGCCAAGCCTACTCACCGCGAAGGTAGTAGTGTTTTGCAGCTCTTGGCCGGGCATGTGCAACACCGAGGCCAAACCTACTCACCTCGGAGGTAGTAGGGTTTTGTAGCTCTGGTCGGGCATGTGCAGCAGCGAGGCCATGCCTACTCACCACGGAGGTATTAGGGGTTTTCTCAGGTAAGGATTCAATGATTTTTGAGTAATATTCCATTTACTCTTTTTATTTATTGAATTGCAAGGCAGTGCAAACAAAGAATACTTAAGGTAAGCAAACTCAACATACCAGTTGATAGGGGCGGAGATGGTTGGCGTGTCATCGCCTTTCCAGCCCTTGCCTTTGTCATCTTCTAGAAAGTAGCTGCCCCTGTGAGCTTTTTGCTGATAACATACGATCCGTCCCACTGCGGCTCCAGCTTCCCCAGGTCTCCGACTGGTTTGATCCTCTTCCAGACCTTGTCATTGACCTCAAATCTGCGGGCGATCACCCGACGATTATAGGCTTACTGCATCCTTCGTCGATACGCTTCTAACCAAGATGCGGCTCTATCCCACACCTCTGATATGAGGTCTAGGTCAATCAACCGCTCTTGATCATTGCCCTCCTTGTTATAGTGTTGTCGTCGGGCGGACTCTTCCCCGATCTCCACTAGATGACGGCCTCATCCCTATACAGCAACTAGAAAGGGCTCTGGCCTATTCCTTCTCACGGGGTGGTACGGTTGGACCACAAGATGTTGGGGAGTTCATCGACCTAGCTGTCTCCGACTTGATCTATCTTTATCTTGAGTCCCCGGAGGATTTCAAGATTGACAATCTCGGCCTGTCCATTGCCCAACCCCTCACACCATTCTTTTAGCTTGTGTCCAGAAAATTATCTTCCATTGTCTGACAACAGCTTGTGGGGGATGCCGTATTTGCAGACGATGTCCCTCCATAGGACTTTCATCACAGCGACCTCCGTGATGTGCGCCAGGGGCTCCGCTACTACCCATTTGGAAAAATAGTCGACGAGAACCAGCAGGAACTTCTCTGCTGTGGCCCGATTGGGAAGAGGCCTACAATGTGTTGGATCAGAGTAAATCGATAGAGAGGGGGTGAATATCGATCGTAAAATTTTCAGATGATTAAGAGAAATTACACAGCGGAAAACACAAAAACAATCGCTAACAATCTTTCTTTTTACTTGGTTCGGAGTCGTAGTCGGCTCCTACTCCAAGGCCCACGGTCCTTGACCATTTACGATAGGCAATTCTATATTTGTAAACATGTTTACAAGTTGGAGTACAAAATATAGAATTGAAAAATGAAATTACAACACTTTACGAAAATAAACTTTTACAGACGACCGGAGTGGTTGGAAGTTCGGATCAGTGGGTCGTCGTCGGCACCTGAATCGCAGTGCGGAGCGTGTCGGAGCGTAGCGCTTGAACGAAAGTGTTGAGAGCGAGAAGTTTGAGTTGTTCTGAAGCCTTGGGGGTGAACCCCTATTTATACTGGTCTCTGGGGCGCCTGTGTTCAAGGGGGCGCCTGACACGTGGCCTCTCCTACGCAAACTCTAATCCGCAGGCTTGGTCAGCGCCTATCCCCTTCATTGATACACCTGAGCTAACTGGGGCACCTGTGTTAACACAGGTGCCTAGCTTGACTTGGTCTAAAGGCTTNCCTGAGCTGCAGAAACACTGTCCTTCATTTCCTGCAACCAGGGTTAGTTCCAAACACAAGAAGCAAATATACATGATATATTAAACATTGTTTACAGCCTAAGCTGTCTTGGTTCCGACTTTGGGTCTCCCAAATGGAACCCTAGGTCGAATAGTCGCCTAATGTTCCCTCCTACGGGGAACGCGTCCTCACCTACTCCTCTTGAGAGAATTTACCTTTTTTCCAACTGGCTCCTCCGGTTGGAATTTTGCCCAGCTTCACTCACCAGGTCTTCGGTGCCTAGTCCTCGACCAGGTCTTAGTGCCCAGCTTCACTCACCAGGTCTTCGATGCCTAGTCCTCGACCAGATCTTAGTGCCCAGCTTCACTCACCAGGTCATAGTGTCCAATCTTACGTCAGGACTTAGTTACCCAGCCCACGGCCAGGACTTAGTGCCCAATTCAACGAACTAGGACTTAGTGCCTAGTGTACCAAGGACTTTCCTGCACACTTAATAAGTTTGTTAGATCACAACAAAATATTAACTTCCGAACCCTTTGCCATCATCAAAACATAGGTTTGACTTTGGTGCTTCCGGCACCAACAATCATCCCCTTTTTGATTTATGACAACATGGTTCAAAAAGTTAAGTTAAGAAGATATTATAGCAATCTAACAACAATAATAATCTAACAGTAGAAATTTATCTCCCCCTGAATTGCACATTCTCCCCCTGAAATTTTCAATGTCATGCAGGTTTTGTAAACTTTCTAAGTGCTAAGTGTTTTTTCAAAATTTAGCAAAACGCTTTAAGTTTCTGAGTAAGTATTTTTCGAAAATAGAGCAATTGTACTCAAGAATTTTTCAATACTTAGAATGTTTTTGCCAGCCTAATTTTTGTTTTAAAGAACTTTTTGTAAAAGAAACTTCACTTAGGCAAGATAAATTTTAAAACCAGATTTCCCTTAAAAAATTTCAATTTTGAGAACTTGGGAAAGCATTTGATTACAAAAAAAACTTTTTCCGTATTTAGAAGAGTTTGCTTTGGAAAACACTTTACGCATTTAAATATTTTCACTTAAAAAACCTCTTTATTTTTCCAAACAAAGTTTGTTAAAAAAAATTTACTTAGCACCATTTTCAAGGAGGTGTCAAGGGAAATTTTCCTTAGAAATGTTTTTCAAAATACACTTAGAAAATTTTGACATCTTTTCGAAGTATTTTGAAAGCACTTTTTAGAAATAAAAATTTGAAGTACTTAAACACTGAGCACTTGAAACTTTTACTTTACTTTTACTTTTTCTTTTTGGAAAAAGAAATGAAAAATTTTGAAAAATTTGAAAAAATTTCCTTCTTTCTTTTGTTTCTCTCCCCCTTTGCCATATATCAAAAGAAATGATACCAATTACAGCAAGTAAATTAAAGCTAATAAGAAATTGAAATTCTGTATTGAACCAACTCTAATGATTAAAAAAACTGGACCAAGCCAAATTAAACCGATCTTGTTCGGGCCCTGTCTAACCCTATTAGCTACTTACTAACTGTCATAAACAGTAGCTTTCACTAGGGTTAGTCAAGTTAAGTGATATGATCAAGTTAGATTTTCTAAGCTTGACACTTAACCTGATTGTTGTTCAACTTATATTTATTGCTCCAATTATTGCTGAAGCACTGACTTAAAGCATCTTGAATCAAGGCATAGACCTAAGCATCTCAACCCAGTCTAGGTTATCATTCAAAAGTACCCTATGGTGCTTGTGAGATGCTGGCTTCTAGATCTATAGGTGCATACAGTTCTAGGGTTAAGGTCTAAGCTAAGTCCATTTGCGAAAAAGCCCTAGTTTTGAAGAGGGTTGTTATTGAAAAAAACTAAGTCGGAAAATCATTTTAAATTTCAAAAACTTGATAAACGGAATGATAAATTTGCTAATTTTCGAAAAAATTAAGAAAAATAGGAAAATTTTAAGAAAACAATATAGATCAGTCCTATTCTACTAAGCACAATCCTAACTTATGATGAAGTTAATGACTTAGCAGTTAAACAAATAATCAAGGCATAAAGCAGGTAATAAAGCAGATAACTCATCAGGTAAGTAACTAGCTAGTAGATACAATAGCTGAATAAAAGTCAACTGGTCAATCACAAGGACTAGTAAAGTCAACCACAGGTCAACCCTACTAGGTAGGGCAAGTCAAATAGTACAAGTACAGTCAACTAGCTAGGAAATCACTCTGATCTACGAGGAGGGGCTAGGGGGTGGAATGGACTGGGCTGCCATGACCGAAACATGGACATCACTTTGTTGTGTCGAGCCGCATTTGCCTCGCATTTGGCTCGAAGATTGTCCATGTATTCGGTGTGATAACCCTGATTCACATTGTGTTCGGCCTGAAGAGCGTCTGTAAACTCAACGTGACGGGCCTCCATCTCCTCTTGGAGGCTGTTCATCTCCGTCTGTAGTAGTGCCAGGCACTCTTGGTGGTCGGTGGAGGAGGCTCCTGCAAGTGGTCATTGATCTCGGCTGCGAGATCAACTACATCAACCTCCACCTCCTCATCCGAGTCTATTTGGGGTCGAGCCCTCTGGCATCTCCATGAAAGAACCCCAGTGGCCGAGACATCTATCCCTGCTAAGGAAAAGTTCCTAGCCCCGATCACGTCGAACTCGGTCATTGGGGTTACCTCCCCGGCGGTGATGTCGCGACCGTAGTGGTGAAGAAGGGAGGTTATGATGTGGTAGTAGGGGGTGCGGATTCGGGAATGGGTAGAAATGCTGGATGCATAGATGATCGTCTAGAAGATGTGGAGGTCAATATTTAAATCCAGATGATGAATCATAGCATAGAGGAGGAAGATATGAAAGGGTCGCATGGTCGCGACATCCCGAGTGGTGAGTGGAAGGACACAGCGGATTATGACTCTATAGAGAGCATAATGCTGGATGCGGAGATCGACGGACTGAAACCTCTGTCTCGTCGGGTCTTGGGCATCTCCGAAAATGTAGGAGTAGAGAGTGTCCAGGGAAATGTGAGAATAAGGGGCACTGAAAGGCTGGTCAGTAGGAGGATAGCAACAAAAGGTAGACTGGGAGGGTCGCAGTCCTAAAAATCGGTTAAATAAGGCTGGTGAGATAGTAAGTGGCATCCCTTGTGTTGATGCAGTCTGACCACGATTGTTGTTTTGGTGTTGACAATGATTTAAGTTTTGATTTAAGTTTGGTTGAACGAATTGAGATTAAGTCCTAGTCGGGGACTGGGCACAAAGTCTTAATCTGGAGGGTTAGGTGTGGAAAATCCTAGCTTGGAGGGCTAGGTGTGGAAAAGTCCTGGCTTGGAGGGTCAGGTCCTAGCCTGGAGGGCTAGGTTGATGAAATCCTAGCTTGGAGGGCCAGGTCCTAGCCTGGAGGGCTTGGTTGGATGGAAATCCCGGTGAGTGAAGCCGGGTGATGGAAATCCCGGTGAGTGAAGTCGGGTCTTGGTGAGTGAAGCCAGGTGATTGAAATCCTAGTGAGTGAAGCTAGGTTGAAATCCTGGTGAGTGAAGCCGGGTGACCGAAACCCTGGTGAGTGAAGCCAGGTCCTAGCTTGGAGGGCTAGGTTGAAGTCCCAGTGATTGAAGCTGGGCATGGCATGAGTAGAGAAGGGTTGGAGGCTTGTTCTCGTGACTTAGAGTGCATTTGTGCTTCCCTGGATCGGTCTGGTGATCGATCAGGGAAGCTGGCACGATGCACCGTCCTGGATCGGTCTAGTGACCGATCCAGCAATGACTGATCGGTCTAGTGACCGATCAGGGAGCACACAGTGAGGTTGGGAACCTACTGTGCTACTCCTGATCGATCTGGTGACCGATCAGGGAGTATGCGTTCCACCCATTGCTTGGCTCCTGATCGGTCTGGTGACCGATCAGGGAGCATTCAGTGAGGTTGAGTTCCCCTGCGGATCTACTTCTGATCGGTCTGGTGACCGATCTGGCTCACTGTGGAGATCGTTCTGGAGAACGATCCAGCTTCGCGAGTTCCTCACTAAGATCGATCAGGACGGAGCCTGATCGGTCTGGTCGTGATCTGATCGGTCTGGTGATCGATCAGGAGGCTCCCTGATCGGTCCAGCAACCAATCAGGAGGTTTGGATTGTATATCTCAGAAATCGCCTGGAATAGGGGTGGATCGGTCCGGTGATCGATCCACAACCTGGGATCGGTCTGGTGATCGGTCCAGGAAAGTCCCAAAGAAATCGTGATTTCTGATTGAGCGTTGGGGATCGATCAGGACTAAGCCTGATCGGTCTGAACCCATCCTGATCGGTCTGGTGACCGATCAGGAGACCCTCTGATCGGTCCGGTGACCGATCACTTTAATTCAAAATGCACTGTCAGACGCTCTGATCGCGTTTGAACGTATCCGATTCTCTGCGCTTATCATCTGATATATGATTTGCTGTGTGATATGCTGCTCTAACACACTGATGAAGCTGCAGGTGACAGGGAAGGATTCAAACACTCAAGGAGAGTCAATGGTGGCCTTTCCTTGGAGCAGGTTTGTCTGTTTTCCATCTCAGGTTGCAACGGCTGGAGCTGCAGACTGGAGCTGCTGACTGGAGCTTGGCTGAGGGAGGCTCAGGAAGTCCAGGGAGAGCACAGTGGTAGCTGGTGTTGGCAAGGAAGCAGCTGGAGGCTGCAGGAGATGGTGTCATCTGATGCTGAGTGGAGAAACAAAAGGGTGGAAGAATGCTTCGTCTGAAGCAGAGTTCGCAAATTGAGTTCTGGCTGCGCCTTTGAGTTCTCCACATCCTGCTTGCGTGCTCTGAAGTTCTATCATCTTGTGCAAGCAACTACAATCGGTGTAGCAACCATTTCTTACTTAAGCGATAGAAGGAAGGAACAAGAAGCTCTGAGTCCAACAGCGAGAAGACACGAGGAGAAGGCTCTTGCGTGAGATCGTCGCTGGGTGGAGCTCTGAGAGAGCTTGCTGTGTTCTTCTCTTTGCTAAGTGCTAAGTAAGATCTTTCTTGTTGTTTCATTGTGCTTAAACATATATTTGTGATTGAGACGCTGTGGAGAGGTTTCTCCACCGAGAAGGAGGTTGTTTTCTATCCGGTGATAACCGGGGTTTGATCTGCCGACGATCAAGGGATCGCCCACCTTAAGGACACGCCAAGGAGTAGGGGCAAGTTAACCCCGAACCTTGTAAATCCTCCTTGTTAGCGATCTTGCTAGTTGTATTTGTTTCCCTTCATTTTCTGTTTTCTGCATACACTGTTTTCATACTTCCGCTGTGCTACTAACAAAGTGAAGTGCAGAAATTCGCTAAGTTCCTTAAAGTCCAAGTGCTTGGCTATATTCACCCCCCCCCTCTCTAGCCATCCGGATTCCAACAAGTGGTATCAGAGCTTGGGGCTCTACTTCAACGGCTTAACATCCGAGAGCTAACAAAGATGGCCATGGGAAGAGAAGAGTTTAGCACCAGCCGACCACCACTTTTCGACGGTGCTGATTTTCCATACTGGAGGTTGATGATGGAGTTTTATCTCAAAACCAACCTCGGCATGTGGTTTGCAGTCAAGGAAGGTTTTTCCACTCCTAAAGATGCTGAGGGAAAGGAGATGGACTTCTCAAGTTGGTCAGCAGATCAAATCCGGGGAGGTGAAGCCGATGCGAATGTGGTGGTAACTTTGCAATGCGGGTTGACCAAGGACTAACTAATCAAAGTTGGTCCCTTCACAAGTGCTAAAGACCTTTGGAACAAAGTCATTGAGCTCCATGAAGGAACCCAAGACACCCGGACTGCCATGAAGGACCTCCTTCTCAGCCAACTCCAAAATCTGTCCATGAAAGAGGAAGAAACTGTAAGTATACTTCATGGTTGGTTTAAAGAGATACTCAACGGTCTCCACTGCATCAATGAAAAGGTAGAAAATCGAGACTTAGTAAGGTATATTCTCAAAGCCTTCCCTAGGAATGCCTTGTGGACATCTATGGTGGATGCCTATAAGGTTTCCAAGGATTTATCTTTTGTTAAGTTAGAAGATCTATTTTGTGAAATGGAACTACATGAGATCTCTAACAAAAGTTCAAAAGAGAAAGGTATTGCTTTAGTGGCAGGTGACAAGAAGAAGAAGAAGAAGGGGAAGAAGAAGGAGAAGGAAGTCTCTTCATCTTCATCCTCATCCGAGTCCGAGTCCGAGGAGGAGGGCAGCTGGTCTTCTTCCTCCGAGATGGCCAACTTTGTTAGAAGGATGATGAGGAAGAGCCGGCGCCTCAAGGGTAAAGGTAACCCGAGTATAGTTAAAATTGATAAGTCTAATGTTACTTGTTTTGAGTGCAGCAAGAAAGGACATTACAAGGATGAATGTCCAAAGTTAAAGAAGAAGAAGGATAAATCAAAGAAGAAAAAGAAGGCATTGAGGGCCACATGGGATGAATCGTCCTCTAGTTCATCCGAAAAAGAGGAGGAGGAGAAGTACACTCATCACCGTGCCCTCATGGCCATAGAGGATTCAAATGAAGAGGAGAGTGGAGACGAATCAAGCTCCTCAACCACGCCTTCATCATCTTCGGATGATGAAGAGGTAATCTCTCCCGAGCTAGATAAGTGCTATAGAACAATTGCGTGTCTAGCTAGGTTGCTTAAAAAATCCAAGAACAAAGTTAAATTGTTGAAATTGGAAGTAGAAGAATTGAAATCCTCTAGAGTGGAGGATATTAATGATTTTCATGAGAAATCCTCTAAGGATGAGGATCTTGGTAATATGCATGATAAGTCCCTTGAAAATGAGAATAAGGACTTGAAGAACGAAGTTGAAAATCTCAAAAATATTCTTGAGAAATTTTCAACTAGCTCCAAGACCCTAGACATGATTCTAAATTCACAAAAAGCGGTCTACAACAAGATTGGCTTGGGTTATCAACCTAAACAATCAAGTATCATATCGTTGATGTCTAGAACCCAATTTAGAGCACAAAATAATTCCAGGATTCAAAAGGCTAAAAAGAAAATGACTAAGGCATGGGTGCCAAAGTCATTCATTATAGATTCATTAGGTCCCAAAATTTGGGTACCTAAAACCTCTATCTTTCGAATTGTATAAGCATTATTTGAGGGGGAGCATCTATCAACATGGGAGGTTGATATTTGGTGCTCCAAACCCATGACCAAAGGAAAGAATTGTCAATCACATGGTTGGTTATGGAAAATTCGAATTAAATGCGTTGAGCTTCATTGTCTTAGTTCTTATAACAATGTAATCCCTTGGCTAGTGATTTGTATGGAATTCATGTGTCAAAGTACTTAATCATGTTTAAGTACAATCTACTTTAGTATTAGAGTTCTTCCATGATCAAGGTTGCTTCCAAGACAAAAAGAAGAAAAAAAACTGTCTAGTTTATCTTTACCAAATAGACATATACATCTATCATGTGTGCTATCCATGTCTATGAATTTCCTATTCATATGATTGCATGCATACCTATTTTGGAAGCTTAATTCAATCTTGATTTCAAATCGGTTGGAACCATGACTTTAATACACACTTGGAAGTATGAGTTTTCAATCCAATCCATGAGTTTTAGCTTCAATATGCCATGATTAGGATTAAACTCCATAGTTCACTGTAAATCTAGAAGTTAGCTAAAATATTCGTAATATCTGATGATATGTTTGAAGTCTAAGTTAGGTTCCTTTACTTGCTTGCATTTATAGATTTTTAACAATCTCATGCTTTGGTGATCAACATTTTGAATTTTCTGAAATTGTCTAAATTGGATAAATACATGAAGTTAGTTTAGTTAACCGCCGCCTTATAGAGAAGTTAGACGATTCCATGGAAAAATTCATGTATGTGTGTGATCAATGTATGTTTTTGAAATATGTTTGAAAATTTCTAAATGAGATAAATGCATGTTGGACAAAATACGACATTATGAATTGTATTGATACACAAAATTTATTTTGGGATTTTGACACAAACCTGATAGAAAAGTTTGGTGATTATAGACTTGACATATATTTTAAACTTGCTTGAAATAAACATGATCATTATTTGATACAGATTTTGTGTATTTCATAGAAATTCTCGAATCTTGATATGAAAATAATCATTTTGATTAAGGGACCCCATGATTAGGAACAAATGGATTAAAACTAATTGAATTAGAGTTTGGGAATGGTTAAGGTTTGAAACAAATCTATTTCTGAAACTGATCAGGTTCAGAAAATAGTCTGTGTCGAACCTGATCGGTCCACCGACCGATCAGGACTCACCCCGATCGGTCCGGTGACCGATCAGACCAACACTGATCAGAGGTATCAGACTACACCTCAGTCTGATCTCTTTTCTTCAAATTGTATCAGATTGTTGATCATACTGATACACATAAATCTGATACAAACCTAGCATAACTGAAATATACTTGATCCTCCATTGGTACAAACCTGGTACTAAGTGAGTACAAGTTTGTTCAAGTGTTCAAAGAAGGGTAGGAATTTTTAAGACCCTTGATTCTCAGATATTTTTCTGAAACATCAAGTATTAAAATGTTGATTTGATACAAACCTATGTTGGAATGTTCAAATTCATAAGAAAGGGTTTGTTGAGTCATGACTCCTGTTCTTAATGTCGTGTTTCAGAAGCTTGTCTGAAATGTCGAATATCAATAGAGTCTACTTCACTGTTACGGAATGCAAATTGTCAATGCAGTCTGATCAGGAACATATCAAAGGTTCAGAAATTTTTCTGAAATCTGATCGCTCCCCAGACTAATCAAAATATTTCTGTATCCAGTAATCAACGAACCTGATCGGTCACGGAGACCAATCAGGACTATATATCATATACAGATGCATTCTTTACTTGTCCTATGAAACATATACATACTTGACCATGATATTATTTGGTATATATTTTCATATGCAATTCAAAAATCTACACTTATTGTCGTATGATGCATATACATTGTTGCAATGATACATTTATGGTATATGCCTCTCATATTCAATTAAAAAATTTACACTTTGATTATTTTGGGTTTGGGGAGAGACCCGTGTTTGAGGGGGAGGTATGTTTAAACTTAATAATCATACCCTTTTCGATGTTTCACAAAGGGGGAGAAAATGGTTGATTAAGTTTAGGGTTATTGTAAGGGGAGGATTTTGATTCCCTTACGATAATTGAACTGCCTTCAATTGATCATTAATGCCTAAACTTAAATAGGGTTGTCAAACAACAAAAAGGGGGAGATTGTTGATGCAGTCTGACCCTGATTGTTGTTTTGGTGTTGACAACGATTTAAGTTTGGTTGAACGAATTGAGATTAAGTCCTAGTCGGGGGCTGGGCACAAAATCTTAATCTGGAGGGTTAGGTGTGGAAAATCCTAGCTTGGAGGGCTAGGTGTGGAAAAGTCCTAGCTTGGAGGGTCAGGTCCTAGCCTGGAGGGCTAGGTTGATGAAATCCTGGCTTGGAGGGCCAGGTCCTAGCCTGGAGGGCTAGGTTGGATGGAAATCCCGGTGAGTGAAGCCGGGTCCTGGTGAGTGAAGCCAGGTGATTGAAATCCTAGTGAGTGAAGCTTGGTTGAAATCCTGGTGAGTGAAGCCGGGTGACCGAAACCCTGGTGAGTGAAGCCAGGTCCTAGCTTGGAGGGCTAGGTTGAAGTTCCAGTGAGTGAAACTGGGCATGGCACGAGTCAGAGAAGGGTTGGAGGCTTGTTCTCGTGACTTAGAGTGCATTTGGGCTTCCCTGGATCGGTCTGGTGATCGATCAGGGAAGCCGGCACGCTGCTCCGTCCTGGATTGGTCTGGTGACCGATCCAGCAATGATTGATCGGTCTGGTGACCGATCAGGGAGCACACAGTGAGGTTGGGAACCTACTGTG
>JAGFNQ010001702.1:61823-93051 GCA_024364735.1 Boesenbergia rotunda
GGTGAAAAGTCCTAGCTTGGAGGGCTAGGTGAAAAGTCCTAACTTGGAGGGTTAGGTGAAAAGTCCCAACTTGGAGAATTAGGTGAAAAGTCCTGGCTTGGAGGGTCAGGTGCCTAGCTTGGAAGGCTAGGTTGGATGAAGTTCTAACTCGGAAGGGTTGGGTGAAAAGTCCTAGCTTGGAGGGCTAGGTGAAAAGTCCTAACTTGGAGGGTTAGGTGAAAAGTCCCAACTTGGAGAATTAGGTGAAAAGTCCTGGCTTGGAGGGTCAGGTGCCTAGCTTGGAAGGCTAGGTTGGATGAAGTTCTAACTCGGAAGGGTTGGGTGAAAAGTCCTAGCTTGGAGGGCTAGGTGAAAAGTCCTAGCTTGGAGAGCTAGGTGAAAAGTCCTAACTTGGAGGGTTAGGTGCAAATTCCCAACTTGGATAGTTAGATGGAAAAATCCTAGCTTGGAGGGCTAGGTTTGAGTCCCTGGATCGGTCTGGTGACCGATCAGGGATATTGGCACACTGCTCCTTCGTGGATCGGTCTGGTGACCGATCCAGCGATGACTGATCGGTCTGGTGACCGATCAGGGAGCACACAGTGAGGTTGGGAACCTACTGTGTTGCTCCTGATCGGTTCGGTGACCGATCAGGGAGCAAGCAGCTTCCTCACTGCCTTGCTCCTTATCGGTCTGGTGACCGATCAGGGATCGAAGAGTGAGTGAGTTCCCCTGCGGATTAGCTCCTGAACGGTCCGATGACCGATCAAAGACTTAGGGTCTGATTTCCGCGAGTACTGTTCACTCAGACCTGATCGGTCTGGTGACCGATCAGGCCTCACCCTGATTGGTCCAGTGACCGATCAAGCTTCACTCTAATCGGTCTGGTGACCGATCAGGTGTGTTGCCGCGAGAGCTGGGAGTCCCAGCAAAGAGGTGGATCGGTCTGGTGACCGACCCACGAGCGCTGGATCGGTCCGGTGACCGATCACTTTAATTCAGATTGCATTGTCAGACGCTCTGATCGCGTCTAAACATATCTGATTCTCTGCGCTCACTCACTGATCCTTGATTTTCCGATTGATATGTTGTGCTAACACTCTGATTGAGCTGCAGGTGACAGGGAAGGATTCAAACACTCAAGGAGAGTCAATGGTGGTCTTTCCTTGGAGCAGGTTTGTCTGTTTTCCATCCCAGGTTGCAACGGGCGCTGGCGCTGACTGGATCTGCTGTCTGGGGCTGGTCTGAGGGAAGCTCAGAAGGTCCAGAAGGGCTCAGTGGTGGCTGGTGGTTGCAGGAGAGCAGCTGGAGGCTGCTGTGGGATGGTGACCTGGAGCTATGTGGAGAAGACTTAAGCCCCGTTTGCGAGAAGTCTTCAACAACGCTGCTAATCAGTATTGCTGTGAAGTTTTTTTTGGCTTGCTGCGTGCTTGTGTTCTTGCCGTTCCATCATTCCTTAAGCAAGCCATTGAGATCTGAGAAGCAAGCAGTCCTTGCTTGAGCACTTGGAGGAAGGAACAAGAAGCTTCGAGTCCAACAGCGAGAAGACACGGGGAAAGGGTTCTTGCGTGAGACCGTCGCTGGGTGGAGCTCAGAGGGAGCTTGCTGTGTTCTTGTCTTTGCTAAGTGCTAAGATCGATCTTTCTTGTGTTTCATTGTGCTTAAAACTATATTCTTGATTGAAACGCTGTGGAGAGGTTTCTCCACCGAGAAGGAGGTTGCTTTCTATCCGGTGAACACCGGGGCTTGATCTGCCGACGATCAAGAGATCGCCCACCTTAAGGGCACGCCAAGGAGTAGGGGCAAGTTATCCCCGAACCTTGTAAACCCTCCATGTTAGCGATCTTGCTAGTGGTGTTAGTTTGAATTGTTTCCTGTTTTTCTGCATACTCTGTTTTCGATACTTCCGCTGTGCTACTAACAAAGTGAAGTGCAGAAATTCAATAAGTGCTAAAAGTCTAAGTGTCTCTAGCCATCCGGTTTCCAACAAGTGGTATCAGAGCTTGGGGCTCTGTCTTTGCGGATTAACAACCGAGAGCTACATCCATGGCGTTGAGAGAAGGTTTTTCCACCACCCGACCTCCATTCTTCGATGGCGCAGATTTCCAATATTGGAGATCAAAGATAGAATATTACTTGAAGATGGATATCAACACTTGGTTCACGGTGAAGGAGGGCTTCATCCCTCCAAAGGATGATGAAGGCAAAGAACTTGAGTCTTCACGGTGGACGGCTGAACAAACTCGGAAGAGTGAAGCTGACGCGAAGGCGGTTGTCACTCTACAATGCGGCATGAACAAAGACCAACTCATCAAGGTTGGTCCTTTCACAAGTGCAAAGGACTTGTGGAACAAGCTCATCGAACTCCACGAGGGCACCCGAGATTCAAGAATCGCCAAGAGGGATTTGTTCCTCAATCAATTACAAAACCTTTCCATGAAGGAAAATGAATCGGTAAGAGAGCTACATAGCCGGTTCAAGGAAGTCCTCAATGGGCCCCATTCGATTGATGAAAAGGTCGAGAATCGCGACCTTGTGAGGTATGTACTAAAAGCATTTCCAAGGAATGTTTTGTGGTCATCCATGGTGGATGCCTACAAAGTATCCAAGGACTTAGCAATTGTTAAGTTAGATGATTTGTTTTGTGAGATGGAATTGCATGAAATGGCTAACAAAGGCCCCAAGGAGAAGGGGATTGCCTTAGTTGCAGGGGATCGAAGAAGGAGAAGAAGAAGGAGAAGGAGGTCTCCTCATCCTCATCCTCATTCGAGTCCGAATCCGATTTCGAGGAAGATGGCAGCGGGTCTTCTTCCTCCGAGATGGCGAACTTTGTGAGAAGAATGATGAGAAGGGGTCGACGCTTCAAGGGTAAAGGTAATCCTAGTGAAGCTAAACTTGATAAGACTAATGCTTCTTGCTATGAGTGTGGTAGGAAAGGGCATTTCAAGAATGAATGCCCGAAGCTAAAGAAGAAGGAGGAGAGATCCAAAAAGAAAGAAGAAAAATCCAAGAAGAAGAAGAAGGCCTTGAAGGCTACTTGGGATGAATCATCTTCAAGCTCATCCGATGAAGAGAAGGAGGAGAAGAGCACAAGGCATGTGGCACGCATGACTCTTGGAGAGAAAAGCAGTGATGAATCATCCAACTCCTCAAACGCGGCTTCATCATCTTCGGATGATGAAGAGGTAACTTCTCCCAAACTTGAGAAATGTTATAGAGCAATTGCATGTTTAACCAATATGTTAAAGAAGTCGAAAAATAAGGTTAAAGCATTGCAATTAGAAATTGATCAATTGAAATTATCTAGGGATGATAACATTGATGATTTGCATGTTGAAATGTTAGAGGATGAGATCAAATCATTGAAACTTGAGATTGACCAATTGAAATCCTCTAGGGTTGAGGATATAGATGATTTGCATGATGAATTGCTAGTAGAAGAAAACAAATCATTAAAGAGTGAAGTTGAGAGACTCAAGAATATTCTTGAGAAGTTCTCAACTAGCTCTAAGAGCCTAGACATGATCTTGAATGCCCAAAGGGCAGTCTACAATAGGGCCGGTATTGGTTACCGACCCAAAGAACCATCATTCGTGTCTTTGATGTCTAGGACTGATATGAGACAATCTAAGACACCTAGAGTCCAAAAGAAAGTTGTTAAGGCATGGGTGCCTAAGTCTTGTTTAGTTGATGCTTTAGGTCCCAAGGTTTGGGTACCTAAAACTTCTATTTTTCGAATTGTGTAGGTTATGATTGAGGGGGAGCATCTATCAACTTGGTTCGTTGATAGTGGATGCTCCAAACACATGACCAGGGATAGATCATTGTTTACCACATTTCACAAGAAAAGTAGAGGTAATGTTTCATTTGGTAACAATGGTAGTCTTAAGGTCATAGGAATAGGAGACATTCAAATATCCGAATGTCTTAGAATCTCAAATGTCCTTCTAGTTAAGGGGATGACTTTTAATCTCCTAAGTGTCAGTCAATTGTGTGACACGGGTTACATAATTGATTTTCAACCAAGTCAATGTCTAGTTAGACAACATGACACCTTGGACACGGTACTAGTAGGAGCAAGATTAGACAATATCTATCAAGTTTCATTTAAAAGTGCTACTAATGTTTCTGCTAAGTGTTTCATATCAAAAGAAGAGGAGTCCACCCTTTGGCACCGGAGGCTAGCACATGTGAACATGAAGAACAGCCGGAAGTTGGCCAACAAGGGATTAGTTCGTGGCTTACCAAACATCAAGTATGAAAAGGACAAACTTTGTGATGCATGTCAAATGGGGTAAGCAAACAAAATCTACACATAAAGGTAAAAGAGCTGTAAGTACATCTACTGCTTTAGATTTACTTCACATGGATCTATTTGATTGTAGTACTATCATATCATTGAATGGAAGTAGATATTGCTTTGTTATCATTGATGATTTTACTAGATATACATGGACTTACTTTTTAAAATATAAGGACCAAACTTTAGATGTTTTCATTTCTTTTTGTAGAAGAGTTGAAAATGAAAAATCATCAACAATTAAGACAATTAGAAGTGATCATGGAGGTGAATTTCAAAACCAACGGTTTTTAGAATTTTGTCAAGATAGAGGGTATAGGCATGAGTTCTCCACTCCTAGAACACCATAACAAAATGGTGTTGTAGAGAGGAAGAATCGTGTTCTACAAGAGGCTGCACGAAGCATGCTTAATGAGTACTCACTACCGAGTTCCTTATGGGCTGAATCTGTAAATACAGCTTGCTATATGCAAAACCGAGTCCTCATCCATAGGTTTTTAGGAAAGACTCCTCATGAACTTTGGTTTGGAAAACCACCTACAGTTAAACACCTTAGGGTGTTTGGTTGTAAGGTGTTGATCCTAAACACCAAGGATCACCTTGGAAAGTTCACAACAAAGGCTGATGAAGGGATACTAGTCGGGTACTCCCTCGTTAGCAAAGCCTACCGAGTCTACAATAAGAAGTCTAGATTAGTTGAAGAATCTTCTGATGTTGTCTTTGAAGAAATTCCAAAAGTCAATGGACAACCAGAAGATGAGGTTCAACTCGAACTTAGGAGACTAAGTTTGAATGAAACTCCAAATGTTGTTGATGGTGATGAGTCTGATGACGGTGAGCCTAGACAACCCATAGATCAGCCGGATCCTGAGGCTGAGCTTGTGTCTAGTGAAACCATTCAAGAAGCACCACCAACACCAAGGCAAACTAAATTAGCCTCTAGTCATCCCCAAGACCAAATTGTTGGAGACATCCATCATGGGGTTAGGACTAGATCATTCTTCCGGAATGAGGCTAATGAAGTTGCTCTAATTTCTGAAATTGAGCCTAGGAAAATTGATGAAGCATTAAATGATCCCGATTGGATCATTGCAATGCAAGATGAACTAGGTCAATTCGAGAGGAGTCAAGTTTGAGACTTAGTCCCTAGACCTAAGAAGACCACCATCATTGGAACCAAATGGGTCTTCAAAAACAAATTGAACCATAAGGGAGAAATCATTAGAAACAAGGCACGCTTAGTAGCCAAGGGCTACAGTCAAGTTGAAGGCCTTGATTATGATGAGACCTATGCTCCCGTGGCACGATTAGAGTCCATTCGATTGATACTTGCATTTGCAGCTCATCGTGGTTTCAAATTATATCAAATGGACGTCAAATCGACTTTTCTAAATGGTTTAATTAGAGAAGAGGTGTATGTCGAACAACCTCCGGGGTTTGAGAGTACCGAATTCCCAAACCACATGTTTAAGCTCAAAAAGACACTTTATGGTCTTAAACAAGCACCCCGAGCTTGGTATGAGAGGTTGTCGACCTTCCTAATTGAAAAGGGCTTCGTTAGAGGCCAAATAGACCTTACACTATTTCTACGTAGAGATGGTGACAATATTTTTGTAACCCAAGTATATGTCGATAACATAATTTGTGGCTCAAATAACAAGGGCTATTTAAATGAGTTCATTGGACACATGGAAAGTGAATTTGAAATGAGTCTAGTGGGGGAGTTGACTTTCTTCCTTGGACTCGAAATCAAGCAAACTCGCGATGGTATCCATGTGCACCAATCAAAATACACACAAGAAATGCTTCGAAAATTCAATATGAGTGATTCAAAAGAGGTAACCACTCCCATGGCTACAAATACAAGATTAGATAATGATGAGAGTGGTAAACCTGTTGATTTGACTCAATATCGAAGCATGATAGGGAGTTTGCTATACCTCACAGCTAGTCGACCTGATATTCTTTTCGCTGTGGGTATGTGCGCTAGATATTAAGTCTGTGCCAAGGAATCTCATTTAATCGCTGTTAAGCGAATTTTGAGATATCTTAAAGGCACAATAGGAGTCGATTTTTGGTACCCCCGTACCGAATCATTTGATCTAATTGGCTATACCGATTCCGACTATGCTGGATGTAAGTTGGATCGAAAAAGCACGATTGGGGGTTGCCAATTTCTAGGATCATCTTTAGTTAGTTGGTCAAGTCGAAAGCAACATTGTGTTGCTCTCTCCACGACCGAGGCAGAATATATTGCTATGGGAGAGAGTGTAACGACCCGGAAAATTCTCTTAATATTTCCTTAAAATATTAAGCATGTCTAGATAATTTTCCGAGGAACCTAGAAATATTAATGCGAACTTTGGCCTAGAAAATCCATATTTTCTCATTTAAATTGGGAAAAAGGGCACTAATGGGCCTTATATGGGCTTTTTAATACCATAATTATTGGTAGATTTTAGGTAAAAATTGATAGAAATATAAAGAAATTTTAATGAGAAATATTAACATAATTATGGGGGAATTTTTAGAGAATTTTTGGAATTTTGGGGAAAATAATAGAAAATAAAAAGGAAAAATAAAATAAAAATAAGGTGCATGGGCCAAGGATTGAACCTTGGACCTCTTGTACAACCATGCATGCTTTAACCAACTCACCTAGCAAGGGATTTCTATGAGGAAATGAAGTGGATATTGGTTAAAGCTTAGAAGAAGATGAAGGGTCATGGAGAGACTCTTCATTTACCTCCTTGATGGGTTATAAAGAGGGGGGTTTTGGGAGTTACTTCTTCCTTCCATCAATTGGATTTTCTTCCTCCTCCTTCCCTCATCCTAGCCAAACACCAAAGGAGGAGTTCTCCCTTGGAAAAGCTTCCACCAAGGCTTAATCCCCATGATCTAAGGTCTTCACAAGAGTATAAGGGCTAAGGGTGGTCAAGAGGCAACAAGATTTCCATCCTTCTCTCTTTTAAGGTTTAAAAATCAAGATCAACCAAGGTAAGACTCCCTCACCTGTGGTATAATGGCTTTTCTTGAAGATTAACATGATATGAAAGTCTTGTATGTTATTTTTATGTTGGAAAACAAAAGGAAACCCATGAACCTAACCTTATAGGTTTCGGCCACCATGGATTTTTGGTTCATAATGATGATAAAAATCTATATCATGTTTTCTAATGTGTTGTCATGGTAAATATGGAATAAATATAATTTTTGGGGTACCCTAAAGACCCCTTAGGGTTTGGGACTCTCAACATGACCCTTTGGTTAGGAAGGGGCTAAACCTTTCATGTATGTACTTTGGGTATCCCCATGATTCAAAAGGGGGTTTAAAGTGAATTGTGTGAACATCCACAAGGTCTTGTGACCCTTGAGAGTTTCGGCCAAGAAGGTTCTAGGGCAAAAAGTTAGGACTTCCCTCAAGCAAGGGTCCTAATGACCCTATGGTAAGGTATGGTTGGTATTGAATGGTTGATTATGGTTTTTAATGGAATTTTTCCATGCCCCCATGGTCTTGAAGTTTCGGCCAAGAGCAAGATTAGGGATAAAGGATTAGGGTTGACCTTAAGTATGGAATCAAATATTTCCTATGGCCTAGTATGTATGTATGGGATGTTGTTTGGGGAAGTTATGTGAAGCTTCATGAACCTATGGTTCCTTGGGGCTTTCGGCCAAGGGCCTAACCTAGGGTTAGGGTTGGGTTAAACCTCCAAAGATGCTTGTGTATGAGTTACCAAGATATATGTTTAAGTAAGATGGAAGAAGTTCTATGTTAACCAAACCCTTAGTTTGTATGTCATGAACTATATGTTAAGTCATAGATGTTTAGACATGTGCCATGATTTATGAATGATAGGTATGTATGCCATGTCTTATGAATGATATGCCATGTTTTATGAATAATATGCATGTATGCCATGTCTTATGAATGATACGTATGTATGCCATGTTTTATGAATAAGATGTATGTATGCCATGTCTTATGAATGAGGTTAAAGTACATGCCTTTAAGGCATAACGATGATGTTAAGTATGATGAATGAATGATGATGAATGACAAGTATGATGAATGAAAGATGATGCTTATGTCTTTAAGGCATAAATATGCTAAACGGCACGGTCGATGGTCGACGGTACGACGGTCGAGAGGACCGGTAAATGGGCCGGTAGACGGGCCGAGCCGTAACAAGTTATGCTATGTTAAGTATGCCATGAAGGTCTCATGAATGATGAAGCATGTAAAGTATTTTACTTTATGAATGGGCTTGTACCGGACCGAAGTATGGGTCCAAGGGATGGGCACCTTAAGAACGCCCCGGTTCTGGACTACCGACTATGCTGTCCACGGTTCTGGCACTACCGAAGCTGTGCAACAGGGATGGGCACATTAAGAACGCCTCGGTTCGGGGACTACCGACTATGCTGTCCTTACCCTAGTAGGTCGAAGCTAGCTACCTCGTATTTACTTAGGGATGCGCGCTTATGATGTATGTATGTGGTACAAGCCAGGGCCCCAATGATATGATGATTATGTTTAAGCATTTAAAAGTATGTTTTAAAGATTAAGCATCCTTATGTATATGCATTCCACACATGCATCCATCTATGTTATGCATTATATTTATGATAAGAATACTATGCAAAGTAAGTTTATGCAAGGTATGTTTATGCAAATGATTTTATGTATGATTATGCTAATATATGATGCCATGATTTTATGCTAGTTTATGATGCTATGATTTTATGCTAGTTTAGGATGCCATGATTTAATTATGTTTATTCTAAGTTAGGATGCCATGATTTTATTTATGTTCATGCTAGTTTAGGTTGTCATGATTTAATTATGTTTATGTTAAGTTAGAATGCCATGGTTTTATTTATGTCCAAGCTTATTTATGATGCCATGATGTAATTATGTTATGCTAAGTTAGGATGCCATGATTTTATTTATGCCTATGCTAATTTTTGAAGCCATGATTTAATTAGGTTTGTGCTAAGTTAGGATGTCATGATTTTATTTAGGTTCATGCTAAGAACGTTTATGAGGTTATGTTTATTATGTTTATGTCTATGCCAAGTATTATGCCATGCTATGAATGTTTACGATGTTTATGTCTATGCCAAGTATTATGCCATGCCATGAATGTTTTTATGGTTATGTTTATGCCATGCTACGAATGTGATTGAGTTATGTTCATGCCATGACGAATGTATGCTAAGTGATGAAAAAGTTTATGTTCTAAGTAAAGCACTAAGTATGTTAATGTCTTATGTGCTCATGATTAAATGATGAATGGTTTTAGTGAGTAGGAAAGAGTCTTACTAAGCCTGTGTGATTATAGTCTTATTTCCTTATACCGCAGATCACGCAAGGGGACAGTAAGGAAGCAGCAGGAGGGCATCAAAGAATGTGTGTGATAGTGACTTGGCCAAGGAGCAATATGGTTGCTCGTCTTATGATAGAACTCTACCTTTACTATTAAGTATTTGAATGTGACTCTATGACATGATGCTAAAGTATGACATAATATGATGCTAAGTATGACATGATGCTAAGTATGACATGATATGATGCTAAGTATAAAGTTAATATGCCGTTAATATGCCAAGTTCCCATGTTAGGATGCTAGGAATGGTAGTAAGTGCATGTAGGTGTAAGTTTAAAGGTTTCCGCTGCATTAGGATGTCTACATGCCCTAAGTATGTTAACGTAACGCCGCTTTATGAAAAGAAAAAAAAAGCGGGCGTTACAGAGAGTGTATCACAATTGTTGTGGATGATTCACACTCTAGAGGACTATGGATTGAGTTACAAGAGTGTGCAAGTGTTGTGTGACAACAATAGCACAATTAATCTAACCAAGAATCTAGTCCATCATTCTAGGACCAAACATATTGAAGTACGTCACCACTTCATTAGGGATCATATTGCTAGGGGAGATATTGTACTCTCATATGTAGAGTCCAAGTCAAACCTCGCTGACATTTTCACTAAACCACTCCCTGAAAATGAGTTTAGCTTCTTAAGAAGGGAGTTGGGAATGTGTCGCGCTTCATAGGCTTTGAATTGCATCCAAAACCCTTCATGATTATTTCAAATTAATGGGAAACAATTGGGTAAATTTGGGGACATCTCACACAAACTATAAGGTTTACCAAAACGTTTTTGTTTGCTAGAAATGGGGTGAGATGTTAGGTTCAACTCAATTTCTCAAAATGTCAATGCATCCCTTGAGAAATTAAGTTGACGAGATAAAAATCACTTCGGTGACCAAGTATGGGGAAAACCAATGCATAACATATGTGTATTTGGCTCCATGATCATACTTGGACATTCCAATCAACGAAACTTGATTGGAAACTTGAATTTGGTACAAAACTTGATTGAATTTGCTTAGATGATTGTTGATTGAGTTTGACTCCACTTTGGTGGAGCAAAGTGATTGTTGAACCTATAAGGACATTTGGTCCTTGTTTAGGGATCAATTTTAGTCATGAGATCATGTCCAAGTTCGATAAACTTCATCAGATCTCATTGGAAAGATTTTGAAAATCTGAAACTGAATGTTTCAAATCGTATCAGGGAGTATCAGGAACCCTGATCGGTCACCGGACCGATCAGGCCTAGGGTTGATCGGTCCCCGGACCGATCTGGCTCCATTCTGCATGATCGGTCCACAGACCAATCAGAGGGGTCACAGAAACTTCGCGAGATTTCTTAATTCTGGCCTAGCCTGGATCGGTCCCCAGACCGATCTGGCACACTATTGTGATCGGTCCACAGACCGATCAGGGGGCTTTCAGGATTTCATCTGACCCTACTATTCGCTTCCTGATCGATCAACCGATCGATCAGGAGCCTGCCTGATCGGTCACCCGACCGATCAGGACCAGGCCAGTCCGATCAGGCCAGAGCCTGATCGGTCTGGGCGCTATTAGATCGAACGGTGATCCGTTCAGACGCATTAAAGTCTGGTTGGTGGACCGATCCACCAACCGATTAACTCCTCCAAAACCTCTCATTGCCAAACCCTAGCGCCGAACCTCCTCACTTGCGCCTCTTCATCCCGTGCGAGCAACTTCCTCCTCTGCGCGTGAGCCTCTCTACGGTTTCCCTTTTCCTGCGCGTGCTCTCCTACCATCTCCTAGGCAGGTTTGTCTCGCTGAAGCTTTTTGCGCCGAGACCTTCTTCCGCGTGATTTCTTTCTCCAACCTTCAAGAACATTCTCCATGGCACCTAAGTAAGTTTCTGTTGTTTAGTTCACTTTGTGAATCAGTTCATGGGTTTTGTATTTGCACTAACCATGTTTTGATGATTGTGCCGTGAACTCACATTTTGGCCGCGACCCTTCCTTGCCATGACCATTTACTTTCATTTATTAATCTCATCTTGCTTGATCAATTCTACTTTTACTTGGTTATTTCTCCTGTGATTTAATCTTGGGTCCTTGATTAACCTGTGTTCATATGATCAACTCGACCTTGCTCACTTGATTATCTTATACTATGACCAATTCTTGTGTGATTTATGTGTTCCTTTAATCTTGTGCAATGATCAATTCAATTCTTTAGAAAATCATCTAAGGGTAAAGAAGCTGCGGAGGGCAGCTCGAAGGGGAAAGCTCCTTCTTCATCTGCGCCCTCCAGAAGGCCTCAGCCTTCCTCGAGCTCTCGCTTTCCAAATGCCGCCTGTGAGAAGGCTTTCCAATCAAGAACCTTCAAATTGTTACCCTGCCGATCTATAGATGTTCCTTTCCTGACTGAGTATTGTCCCTCGATCATGGAGATCGTCACTGCTTACAACCTTGGTTTCCTCCTCACTCTAGAGAGACCTATCAATTACGACCTGGTCTCCGAATTTTACAACAATCTTCTGCAGGGTCCTCAGGGGGGCTTCGAGTTCACCACTCGAGTCGCCAAGAGGAACCTTGATTTCTCTTACGAAATTTTAGCAGAGTATCTGGGTGGTCGACGATCACCAAACATGTATTCGATCTATCCCGAGCTTCCTGATCCTTTATTGGCACCTTTTGCGGATGTTACTCCCGATGGTATCCATCAGTATTTCTTCGGTCATCCCCGCCCAGCTGGTCTTGATGAGCTGGGCCCTGATTTTCCTACCTTTATAGCACTTCGTCTCTCTCCCACTAGTTACATCTTGTTCAAGATTATCTCAAATTGTATCCTACCAATCACTTCCAAGCCCCTAACTGAGATCCGACCCTATCATTGCCTTATGCTCTACGGCATGCACCGCCGCTTGGACTTCGATATTATGGAGAGCATCTTCCAGTCCATTTTATCCTATCGTGAGCCGAGCCGTCGCACGGTCTACATGTCATTTGGTCATGTCATCACCGATTGGCTTATGTCAGTCGGTGTTGATGTCACCAAAGGCAGGATAGTGCCTATGGTTCAACAGGATTGTCGGCTTGGTCGGCGGGCATTTGCCAAGTCTGGTATCATCGTTAGGGAGCATGATCGGGCATTGGTGTGGAAGGATGGTAGGGTTCTTGGTGAGCTGCCGAGGGGAGGTCCACAGGTTCAGGCGTCAGCCGATGCTGCTGCTGATTACGACGATGAGCCCGAGCCGGATCTGCGCTGGCAGATTTCAGAGCTAGATCAGACCTTCCAGCATGACTTTCAGTTGCGCGAGACTTACCGCGAGGAGGTCCGATCACAGTTCCGGTCCATTGGTAGCAGACTGACCACGATCGAGACCGACGTCTCTGGAGTTCGCACTTTACAGCAGACCTGGTACGATGAGTGGCGTTGCCACACATTCCCTGGAGTCGCGCCCTCTGCAAGTACTGCACCAGGGTCCTCTGTTCCTGCCGACATCACGATGGATGATTCTATGCAGGATTACAACCCCCCCAGCTGATAGTTGAGTCTGGATGTCCTCTGCCTCGGGTTGTGATTTGCTTATTTGTTTGCTTCGCTTGTATGACTATTGGGCCGTATACCCTGTGACTTGACTTTGATGGCCTTGTGCCACGTTTGCTTTGACTTCGATGCATTGGTATGCATCTGTTAGTTATGTGGTTTTGATGCACTGAGTTGCATCTAACTATCTGTCTGGATATTTTATGTATTGCCACCTTGACTGTTTTTGATGTATCTCTTGCCATCTTATGCTCATTAGTGGCTTATATGGTGATATTTTGCATGTATGACTCATTCTATATTGCTATGTTCATGCTTATAATGTCATGTCTACTTGATGCATAGGACTGTTATGCCTTACTATGTGTATTGTTACTCCATGTTCATATGATGCATGTGATTGGTTCATATTGCTCTATCTTTTTCACATGATATCATATGCTTTCAAAAAATTCAATCATACCTTTGTTGGTTTGGGATACCCCTAGGGTTGAGGGGGAGTATGGTTAAACTTAACAGCCCCTCTAGACCCTTTTCGGTGTTCAATAAAGGGAGAGAGTGTGGTTGGTTAAGTTTAGGATGATTATATTGTAGGGGGAGGATCATGATTCCCCAATGATTCTGATTTGAGATAATTGATTGAAAATCCCTAAACTTAAAATCGGGTTGTCAAACAACAAAAAGGGGGAGATTGTTGATACAGTCTGGCCCTGATTGTTGTTTTGGTGTTGACACCGATTTTAGTTTAGGTTGATGATTATGATTAAGTTCTGATCGAGGATTAGGCATGGTGTGGAAAATCCTAGCCTGGAGGGCTAGGTGTTGGAAAATCCTAACCTGGAGGGTTAGGTGTGGAAAATCCTAGCTTGGAGGGCTAGGTGTTGGAAAAGTCCTAATTCGGAAGGGTTGAGTGAAAAGTCCTAGCTTGGAGGGCTAGGTGAAAAGTCCTAACTTGGAGGGTTAGGTGAAAAGTCCCAACTTGGAGAATTAGGTGAAAAGTCCTGGCTTGGAGGGTCAGGTGCCTAGCTTGGAAGGCTAGGTTGGATGAAGTTCTAACTCGGAAGGGTTGGGTGAAAAGTCCTAGCTTGGAGGGCTAGGTGAAAAGTCCTAACTTGGATTGTTAGGTGCAAATTCCCAACTTGGATAGTTAGATGGAAAAATCCTAGCTTGGAGGGCTAGGTTGGATGAAATCCTAACTTAGAGGGCTAGGTTTGAGTCCCTGGATTGGTCTGGTGACCGATCAGGGATATTGGCACGCTGCTCTTTCGTGGATCGGTCTGGTGACCGATCCAGCGATGACTGATCGGTCTGGTGACCGATCAGGGAGCACACAGTGAGGTTGGGAACCTACTGTGTTGCTCCTGATCGGTCCGGTGACCGATCAGGGAGCAGGCAGCTTCCTCACTGCCTTGCTCCTGGTCGGTCTGATGACTGATCAGGGAGCGAAGAGTGAGTGAGTTCCCCTGCGGATTAGCTCCTGAACGGTCCGGTGACCGATCAAAGACTTAGGGTCTGATTTCCGCGAGTACTGTTCACTCAGACCTGATCGGTCTGGTGATTGATCAGGCCTCACCCTGATCGGTCCAGTGACCAATTAGACTTCACTCTGATCGGTCTGGTGATCGATCAGGTGTGTTGCCGCGAGAGCTGGGAGTCCCAGCAAAGAGGTGGATCGGTCTGGTGACCGACCCACGAGCGCTGGATCGGTCCGGTGACCGATCACTTTAATTCAAATTGCATTGTCAGACGCTCTGATTGCGTCTGAACATATCTGATTCTCTGCGCTCACACACTGATCCTTGATTTTCTGATTGATATGCTGTGCTAACACTCTGATTAAGCTGCAAGTGACAGGGAAGGATTCAAACACTCAAGGAGAGTCAATGGTGGTCTTTCCTTGGAGCAGGTTTATCTGTTTTCCATCCCAGGTTGCAACGGGCGCTGGCGCTGACTGGAGCTGTTGTCTGGGGCTGGTCTGAGGGAAGCTCAGAAGGTCCAGAAGGGCTCAGTGGTGGCTGGTGGTTGCAGGAGAGCAGTTGGAGGATGCTGTGGGATGGTGACCTGGAGCTATGTGTAGAAGACTTAAGCGCCGGTTGCGAGAAGTCTTCAACAACGCTGCTAATCAGTATTGCTGTGAAGTTTTTTTTGGCTTGCTGCGTGCTTGTGTTCTTGCCGTTCCATCATTCCTTAAGCAAGCCATTGAGATTTGAGAAACAACCAGCCCTTGCTTGAGCACTTGGAGGAAGGAACAAGAAGCTTCGAGTCCAACAGCGAGAAGACACGGGGAAAGAGTTCTTGCGTGAGACCGTCGCTGGGTGGAGCTCAGAGGGAGCTTGCTGTGTTCTTGTCTTTGCTAAGTGCTAAGATCTTTCTTGTGTTTCATTGTGCTTAAAACTATATCCTTGATTGAAACGCTGTGGAGAGGTTTCTCCACCGAGAAGGAGGTTGCTTTCTATCCGGTGAACACCGGGGCTTGATCTGCGGACGATTAAGGGATCGCCCACCTGAAGGGCACGCCAAGGAGTAGGGGCAAGTTATCCCCGAACCTTGTAAACCCTCCTTGTTAGCGATCTTGCTAGTGGTGTTAGTTTGTTTTGTTTCCTGTTTTTCTGCATACTCTGTTTTCGATACTTCCGCTGTGCTACTAACAAAGTGAAGTGCAGAAATTCAATAAGTGCTAAAAGTCCAAGTGATTGGCTATATTCACCCCCCCTCTCTAGCCATCCGGTTTCCAACAAGAGGATCCATGATTGTTTACATTTGCATATACATTGGCGGTGTAAGTGCAAGATGGAGTCTTGACAATGTAAGTCCAGTTATTTGTTTAGCATTGTTTTTGCTACTTATTACTATTTATTTTCCCTAACTTAAACGTATTGCCAAACATCAAAATGGGGAGATTGTTGAGGTAATCTATGGTCCAGAGTGACCATGAGTTTTGATGTTTGGACAAAGGGTTTAAGTTAGGTTTACTCTTGTGTATTTGATATGTGTATGTGAGTGTACAGGATGTGCAGGTTACACATATTGGCTTAGCTGGATGGCCTCGGTACGGTGAAGGGTGGCATAGAGACAAGTCGCGGGCTTGTGTGCGCACCTGAGAGACTATGGAGAGCAGAGACGATGAGTGAGGGGCGCGGACTTCGAGGCATTCTTGAAGGATGGCATGGAGGCAAGCTGGAGGCTTACGTGCATCCGAGGGACGGGAGCCAAAGATGAAGAGGGCGCGAAGGCAATAGTCGAGGCTGCTGATGAGGAGTCAGTTGAGTCGTGAGGGTACGAGTGTTGTGTGATTGTACTAGGGAAATCCTAGAGTTCGAGTGCTGAGAGAAGTGTACTCGGGAAGGGAAACCCTAGGTGTGTGAGTGGACCAGTCGACTGCCATTGGGGCAGTCGACTGATAAAACTCACAGAAAGGTTTCGACTGCCATGGGACCAGTCGACTGCCCTGGGATCAGTCGACTGGTAAAGTCAAAAACTAGCCGTTGCAACGAGCCGTTGGATTGCTGTTTGGCTGGCACCAGTCGACTGCCCTGGGAGCAGTCGACTGGTGGCGAGGGTTTCGGCCTTAGTCCTACTTAAGAGGACTTCGTGTTGGCTGAAAGGTTTGACGAATTTGGCTTTAGGTAAGAGCCAAATAGTAGTTAAGTGCTCGGATATTGTCGAGGTGTTGTGGCGAGGTTTCTCCACCGACAAGGAGCGACAAGGGCTAGCCGGAGGTTATCCGGGGAGTGATCCACCGAAGGATTCTTAGATTAATCACCTTTAGGGGTGGATACCAAGTAAACTCTTCTTGTTAGCATTGCTTTCTTATTGTTTATTGTTTTGTTTGTATTTCCGCTTGCGCAACTAACAATGAAGGTAGAAGAAAGCTAAAAATTGCTATTCACCCCCCTCTAGCAAACTACAAGATCCAACAACTATTTGCATCATGGTAGACTTTGGTTCTAATTGCTTAAATTACTTATCCATGTTCCTAAACAGATAATTTTTCTATTCCACTTTTCATAACAAAAAGTAATAGAATATCCATTATTTCAGAAACTGAACCAGAGTTCTTTCTAAAATTACGTACATAAAAGCAATTTTCTTAAAACTAAAACTTTATTTTCCTATCTAAAGACAAATAAATAACTCCCTCTGCAATAGTCGCCACCTCCGTAGCATATCCCATGTAGGCAGTAATCTCTTCCTCAGCTAGTCGTTGGGTTTCCTGGAACCCCTGCAAAAAATTGTAGACATGTTTAGTGGCATCCGTATCTACCCACCAGGTACTGGTAGATAACACCGCTAAACATGTTACAATGACAAAAAAAAGATATACCTTTCTCTTGACGACAGGGACAGTTCGCCTTCCAATGTCCAGCCTGTTGGATCGTGAAGCACTTGCCTTTCGGCTTCTTCACACCAACCTGAGGTCCCTACGATTCTGCTGCCTTCTTGGACTCACCTTGTTTCTTCTTCTTCCTGCCTTTCGCATAGAAGCAGAAACCTTCTGAGTGACCAAGGCCTGCAAAACCTAACGAAAGAGCCCCTCTGCCGCCTGGAGCTCTCCTAGTAGTTCCCTCAACGTATACTCATGCTTATTCATGTTATAGTTGAGCCGAAACTGCTCAAAACTTCTAGGTAGAGATTGAAGTATTATATCAACCTGGGTTTCCCCGTCGATTTGTCCTCCAAGATCCTCAATCTCATTGAGATGAGCCATCATTTTCAGGACATTCTTCGAAGAGCACATATTTGTACTCTTCAGCAGTAAGGACAATGCTAGGTTTTTTTTCCAGTCTATGTAATTTGGGGCCAATAAGTTTATTTTCCTTAAGTATGGTCGCTAGTGGGTTAAAGACTATTTTGAAAATCCTAAGAATCACAACATACACTACTTTAGAAATCAAAAATAAATTGATTCCTCAAAACAATAAATTTTCGAAATCAACCAACACCCCTAACACCGAGAATTTGCATGCCACGTTAGTGTGGACATATACAAACCCTACATTCGTTAGAGAAGATTTTACCCATTAATCTTACTATCTTGTCAACCTAACTTCTTGATAAGTAAGACTAATAGTTGGTCAACTTCGGCCCTACATATTATTAGCAGTGACTCCGTTGGGGAGGATACTAATAATTGTATCTAAGTGTTTACCATTGCACGACACTAAGAGAATTATTTAGGATTATGTGCCTTCCGTTGGAGAAGTACACACGCTCTTCAACAATCCTCTATAATCTTTTCTGACCTTGTGATCTGTAGAACAAGCTTATCCGTTATAGAGGAAGGCACTCAGAGCCAACGCGCGGGCTCGTTCGCATCACATATCAGATTGCATTGGAGGTCGTGGGACCCTTAGGGTCCCTCTCCCACTTAATAATTTATTTCGAGGAATTTTAACTTAGCACAACCACACAACCAAGCACATAACCAAATATATGAAAAATACAAAAAATCCTAGATTTTCCAACTTTCATGGCCCTTGGTCTCTAATGCGCCTCCAGTCGTGTTGTCACTTCGTCCGGTCCTCCCTTCCTTCTACACAAGCTACCTTGAGGAATCTTCGAGCCGAAATGACTAGCTACTTATTTACATCATCGATCCTATACTCCACAAGGGAGTGTACATGAAAACTAGATCGAAAGTAAATAGCTTGGTTAAACATGTGTCGTATTTAATTACAAAAATTAAATACCTAGCCTCGTCAACCCCGAGGATTAATTAATTACATTAAATTTGCACAACCATTCATACAACCATTATTTGGCCATGATAAGTTGGAATCTCGTGCCTACAACACAAAGTTAGCCTATGCACATCCACGCATCATCCAGCAAAATAAAATGTATGAAAATGCAAAAATTAACCAATCCTAAACACACAAAGCCGGAAACCTCAGCTCTGATACTAGTTGTTGGGTATGGCTTGACGGGTTTCCTAAGCGAATACTTGGTCGTTCCAAGAGACCTCTCCATGTCTATGGATTAAAAAATTAATCCGAATGGAGACCCATCTCCCAACGACCATCTCGTGCCGTATCGAACGATCCAAATTACAACTCGGCCAATCACAAAGATCGGCCTTGTAATTTGCTCAACCGTTCGACCGCAGAAAAGGCGACGAGTGGATCGCTGGCTTTTGAGTTTATGGTCGGGGTCCAGTTAATTAATTATTGGCTATGATTCACAATCAAAATAATTAAATAACTCACATAAAATGACGAGGCAAATGAATAAGGCACAAATAAGAACGAAGGAGCCAAGGAAGAATTATATCATCCATTATCTTACGATCTTCTACCGTATGACCCTCCGCTCTTGGACATCGTGTGGGTGACGATCTACCAAGAACCATGGTCACCAAGTCGATCCCTTCTCCTTGCGCCAACCAATCCCTAACCAAAGGGATGTCGTCGGCCACTCGAAGAAAAAGATAATCCAAACACAAACCCTGTCAATTCTCTTCTCGCTGGCGCCGACCAAAGAAGGGGATGATCTCCCCTCTTCCTTCTCCCTTTTCCTTTCCTCCAGATTTTCGACAGCCATTGCAGACTGGAGAAGCAACTCATGTTACTATCTTCTCCTCAGTAACTCCACAGGAGTCGCCGACCGGAGAAGCAACTCGTGTTGCTGTCTTCTCCTCAGCAGTTGCTCACCGGAGAAGCAACTCAAACCCATAGCAGTTGATGCACGTTGGCGTCCAGATGCAGATTGGAGAAGCAACTCAATTCCACAACAGTCGCCGCACGCGGATGGCTGGATGAGTTGTTGTCTTCTCCTCTGCAATTGCTGGCCGGATGAGTTGTTGTCTTCTCCTCTGAAGTTACTGACCGGAGAAGCAACTGATGAGATGCTTCTTTCTCCTTAGCAACTCCACGTTTGCATGCATCCAATGGAAGGCTACGAAACCACAGCGAAGCCTGGAGAGGCTTTTTCGTTTGCATGAACGGTGAAGGCTTGGAAAGGCTGTTCCGTTTGCATGCACGGTGAAAGCTTGAAGAAGCTGGTTCGTTGTCATGAACGGTGAAGGCTGGAGAGGCTGTGAAGCCACAGCGATGTGGGGTGGAGGAGGAGAAAAGAGGAGAGTTAGGGTTTTCATGTGTTATGTAGGTTTAATCCGATCAACCATCAACTTGGTTTCATGCCACCATGGGGTATATATAGGGCTACGATAGGGACCATGAGGAGGAGTTGGATCTTGGTCTGCTAATGGATCCAAACCCGATTCATTAATATGGATCCATTCCACTAAAGGACCCTCATTGAATTACCTCGCCAACCCCTATATTTACATATGGGCTCCACTTATTACGAGTCGTCCATCCCCTCATGTTTAAGATCTCGAATGCCCGTTAATTAATTTAAATTACTGACAATTCAAATTAATTAACTTCTAGGTCCTTGACTAGTATCACTCAACCTTATCATCATGCCGGATCAAATCCACCTGCAGGGTTTAGCATGATAAACCTTTTGAGCTCATCAAGGGGGCATCATCAACCCGACTCACCAGGACACGGATTCCGTCAATAATCAACAACACATCATATTACTAATATTTGTTGGGACCGGGTGCATGTTGACATGGATGGTTCGTAATTTCAAAATTAATTACATGCAGCGGAAGGTTTAGCATAAATAATTTCTCTAAATCATTTAACAACACATCTACAACATGCAATTTTATCTTGTGTAGACATGATCATATATTTGAAATTTTGCAGAAACATAAACTAATTTACGTATTACCTCGCGTAACTCGAAGGAAGGGACGAGATCCAACCATAAGCGTCCCTTGGAAGCTCCGCCTCTATTCGCGTCCACATCGAGTATCTTCGGGATGACTTCGCAAAGCCACGAGTTTCATGTTCTTGAGAACTACTAGATTCTACGAGAACGCGACGAGAAAAACCAAGAGAGAAGTCGGAAGACTAACCACAAAAGGATGGCCGGAATCAAAATTTCGGCGAAGCAAAAGAAGAGGCTTGCGGCAAAAAGATCCCTGCGGCAAACTCTAATTCCGGCAGCACCTTCTTCCGGCCAAGAGATGGCTGGAGCTTCCTTCTCCGGCAGCAAGTGGTGGTCGACAGGGAAAGGGCAGGGGCGGCCGGCTGGTGCTCCTTCTTGGGGCTGGTTGGCGCAGGCAAGAAGGGGAGAAGAGAAGGAGAGAAAGAGAGGGAGAGAACCTATGCCTTCATCTCTATAATTATCACCCTAGCCTTGCCTTGGGTCCTTTATATAGTGGCCATTCAACCATCAAGCCTCTCAAATATGGAATAACTTATTCCATCATGTCAAGTTTGATTTTATATCATGGTTAAAATCATATTTTAATTCATGATAAAAAATCAATCAAGTCTCGTCTCTCCTATGGAATAAATTTCCTTATCATGGTAAATCAATCCATGATTGATTTTATAAAATAAACCAATCCATGGTTCATTTTAATTTTCATGAAAAATAAACCAAACCTTGGTTTATTATATAAAAATTTATATCATCCATAATTTTATAAAACAAACCACACTTGGTTTATTTTATAAATTGAACCAAAACCTTGGTTCTCTCCCTTTTTTATGGCCGGCCAAGCAAAGAGGATGGAGGCCCTCTTTGGCCGGCCCATCCAAGCCAAGCCCCAATGAATTAAACTTATTTAATTCATCTATTAAGTCTTCAAAAGACTTAGCCATTTACGCTTCCGATGCGTTTCTGAAAAATTCAGATTCGACTTATCGTTTGGCTCAACCAAACCTAATCTCTCTTTATTGGAAAATCCAATTTTCAACTCGTTTTAAATCCCTCAGATTACTCGTAGTGCATGTGACTAAATAGGCTTTCGATTTATGTTGGCCGTCTATAATTAATCAATTAATTATAGAACGATCATGAGTGACACCTAGTAGTACATCATGATCCCCAATTAATCGAAAGATCAACGGTTGACCTCAGAAACAATTCTGAAACCCTTCAGCAGCTATAATGAATCGTGCCCCATTCCCTTCACCATCTTATACCCACTTGGTTCAGGACATGGTCTATGTGTGTCAGTCCCCACTAGGCTGACTACGTCACACCTAGCCCAAGTAACATTTTCTCGTCCTACGGATTCTAATTACTTTCATGTATTTAAGAGATTCATACTCTGAACATGTCATGCTCTGGCCAGAGGCTTCGAGTAACAATCCGATGATAGGCCTCGGGTATACATCTCCTCGCAAGGAGTGGTGAATCCTTTGTAGGCTGTTCAAACATCTTCGGGCACTTCGGCTTATACCCAATCATCCTGGGTCCACACCTCCTTGGAGATGCTTGCTTAAGATGTCAAAGTATAAGTCTCCATGGCCAAGATGACTTGAACACTGCAAGTCAAAGGAACATCGCACTTAAGCTGCAGTAAGAACTTCACTGACATATCTATATGTAGACTACCATATGAAGTTTTACAGCCAGTCACTCCAATGAACTAGTTCCCTTAACTAACATTCATGTTTATCTCCGGACATCTCAATGTCACCAGCCAGTGAGAATCAGCTGATTAGAGAATAACCCATGCTAGTCTCAACAGAATTGATAGTGTCCGTATTTATTAATTCATCGACTAGGGACAATTTCAATACTTCACAATTGCACATGTAGAGATAATCACTAGTTGTGAATTCATCACAAATTTTCTCATGCTGTGAATTGTATTGCGAGCATTCAATAAATGTGTTTAAGATCTCAATCATATACACAAACATGTATACTCAAATAGTGAATATTCATTTATTAGAATAAATGATTACAATTATAAGGCGATTACCTTAGGACACTTCTCTCATATCACTAACAATATTATCTCCCATCTTACCGGGCCTATCGATCTAGCAGAATAGATCTCGCCCATTGGTAAATCAAAGAAATAATAATTAATAATATATGCCCGTTATTATATCGGGATTAAGGGATCATACTCCATAATAAAATCTGAGGTCCTATCCAATTATCGAGTTAGTACAAATTGGATAACCTTGGGTTTTGATCCTGCTCAATGTACTCAAAGCACACTAGTGTAATCTATGGTCAAAACCAACCACACCTAATTATACTACAACCATTCCGATGGTTTGTCCAATTCCATCTCGGTTGTGAGCCTCTTCTTATACTAGGCAAGGAACTGATAACATGATCTTCTGTGTGACACCACACACCATGTTATCTACAATGCGAAGTAATGGACTTCATGCATGTACTAATATAAACAGGCACCTAGTGTAGTTGTGATTCTCTTTTCAAAATTTAGATGATCTTATATATAAAAAGAGCAATGTCTTTTAGTATACACATCTAACAGGAAGTACACACGCTCTTCAATAACTTTCTATAACCTTTTCTGACCCAGTGATCCACAGAACAAGCCCATCCGATGGGGAGGAAGGCACTTAGAGCCGACGCACAGACTTGTTCGCATCACTTATCAAATTGTAATGGAGGCCATGAGACCCTTAGGGTCCCTCTTCCACTTAGTTATTTAATTTGAGGAATTTTCATGCACACACACACAACAAGCACATAACCAAAGCAAAAAATAAGAAAAATCCTAGATTTTCCAACTTTTATGGCCTTGATCTCCAATGTGCCTTCAGTCGTGTCGTCACCTTGTCCGCTCCTCCCAACACCATGCGCAAGGCACCATTAAAGGGATCTTCGAGCCGAGATGACTAGCTAATTATTTACATCCATCGATCCTATACTCCACGAAGGAGTGTACAATAAACCTAGATTGAAAGTAAATAAAAGCTCGGCTAAACATGTGTCAAATTTAATTACAAAAATTAAATATCTATGTAGCCTCGTCAACCCCGAGGATTTAATTAATTACAATAAGACATAATCAATCACATATAACCATTATTTAAGTCATGATAAGTTGGAATCTAGTGCCTGCAACAAAGAGTTAGCTTACGCACATCCATATATCATCTAGCAAAAATAAAATATATGATAATGTGCAAAAATTAACCGAATCCTAAACACACAAAACCGGAAACCTCAGGTCTGATACCAGTTGATGGTTATGGCTTGGCGGGTTTCCTAAGCGAATACCTGGTCATCCTTGAGAGACCTCTCCATGTCTACAGATTAAAATTAATGCGAATGGAGACCCATCTCCTAAACGACCGTCTCGTCATCGTATCGATTGATTCGAATTACAACTTAGCCAATCTCAAAGATCGAGCCTTGTATTTCAACTAACCAATCGACCATGAAAAAGACGACGAGTAGATCACCAGTTTTTGTGTTTATTATCGGGGTACAATAATTAATTATCAAACATTAATTAAAGAATTAATTAAACATGATAACTAATTATTTCATCACATAAAATGATAAGATCAAAGAGGGAACCAAGATAGAAATATACCTGTCTTTACCTCGTAGTCTTCTACCTTATGTCCCTTCCCTCTTGGACATCGTGTGGGCGACGAGCTACTAAGAACCGGAATCACCAAGGGGCTCCAATTAATCTCTTCTCCACTCGCCAATCAAAACCCTAGAGATGGGTTCACCGCCGACCACCCCTTCTCCTCCAACCCTTGCGTCACCGGCCTCCAAAGGCTTCCAAAGCCCGCCGGCCACAAGGAAGCTCCGAGGAGGATGATGAAGAAGAAGATGAAGGAGAAAAGAAGTCTCTTTCTCAACCCAAAACCAGCCGAGACCTCCTCCTTTCCTTGCTTGCGGCGCTACCGCAAACTCCTTGCACCGCCGCCTCCCACACGCCGGTCACCTCCTCTTCCTCGTCGGACCTCACAAAAGGAAGAGAAGAACTCCCCCTTTATCTAGTATAGGTCAGCCACTGAGTGGATGAGAGGAAGAGAAGAAAAGAGGAAGGAGAGGGAGCTCTTCCTCTTTGTCGTGACCTAGGAGACAGAAGGGAGAGAGAGGAAGAGGAGAAAAGCTTTTGGGTAGGATGAATAATTGGATTAGCCTTAGTTTCTTGATTCCATGGGGTATATATAGAGCTAAGGTAGGGACCATGAGGAGGAGTTGGGTCTTAGCCCGTTAATGGATCTAAATCCGATCTATTAATGAAGATCCATTCCACTAAAGGATCTCCATTGAACTTCCTCACCAACCCCCATATTTTCATATGGGCTCCACCTATTATGAGTACATCCATCTCCCCATGTTTAAGATATCGAATGCCCATCGATTAATTTAAATTACTGACAATTTTAATTAATCAACTTCTAACTCTTTGACTAGTACCACTCAACCTTATCATCATGTTGGATCAAATCCACCTACAGTGTTTAACATGAAGATCCTTATGAGCTAATCAAGGGGGCATCATCATCCCGACTCACCAGGACATGGATTCCGTCAATAACCAACGACACACCATGTAATTAATATTATTTCCCAACTTACCGGGCCTATCGATTTAGCAGAATAAATCTCGACCATTGGTAAATAAAAGAAATAAAATACTAAATACACGTGTCTGTTATTATATCGGGATTTAGAGATTGTTCTCCATAATAATCCAAGGTTCGATCCAATTATTAAGTCAGTACAAATTGGATCACCTCTATTTTGGTCCTGCTCAATGCACACAAAGCACACTAGTAAAATTCTATGGTCAAGATAAATCATACTTAATTACACTACAACCATCCTGATGGTTTGTCCAACTCCATTTTGGTTGTGAGCCTCTACTTATACTATACAAGGGACTGATAACATAATCTTATATGTATCACCACACACCATGTTATCTACAATGCAGAATATGAGACTATTATGCATATACTAATTTAAACATGCAACAGTGTTGTTGTGATTCTCATTCAAAATGTAGATGTTCATATAAAAAGGTAAGTCTTTTAGTATACCTCCTAACAACTTGGAGTCGCCAGGAGACCATAGTCGCCAGTCCCTACTCGTCATGACGTTATGACTTTGTTTTGTACTTCGTAGTACCTTAGTTATTAATATTCATGTTATGGATTTGTATATGTTTGTGAGTATTTGTATTTGGAAGAGCTTATGTGTTTTGTTTAGTTGTATGTCGGACCGGTCCATAGTCGGATACGTTTTAGTATGTTTTATGCTATAGATATCTTTTTTATTTGATATTAGCTGTGTCAGCTATGGTATTTATGTGAGCCATGTTAGCTTTGTATATTAGTTTCATATTCTCCTCCGTAAAGGGGAGATACTGTCCAATTTATATCAGACCAACGGCTCCTCTCTGGGGGTGTGACATGGCTAGTTTCACTTAGCTAAGTAGACCAAATAGGGTACATCTTACCCTACTTGACTTCCTAGACCAAGCTTCCCTAACATACTATCTGTTGGTGCAGAAAGCACCAAAGTCAAACCTGTGTTTTGATAATGGCAACAGGGTTCAAGAGTTAAGTCTTACTTGTTATCTAACATGTCACTTGAGAATGCCAGAGTGAAAAGCCCTAGCGAAGGACTGCTAGGCACTGGCGAAGGAATGCCAGAGTCAAAAGCCCTAGCGAAGGACTGCTAGGCACTGGCAAAGGAATGCCAGAGTGAAAAGCCCTAGCAAAGGAATGCTAGGCACCGGGCGAAGGACAGCTTGGCATCCAAGACCTGGCAAAGGACCATCAGGCAAAAGTCCAACCAGAGGAACGGTTGGCATCAGGTACACTCTCCCGAGAGGAGTAGGTGAGGACGCGTTCCCCGTCGAGGGAACAGTAGGCGTCGGTTCGACCTAGGGTTCCATTTGGAGACCCAAAGTCAGAACCAAGACAGCCAAGGCTGTATAAACTAATATTTTATTATTTTATTGTGTTTTGGACTAACCCTGTGTTGGGACCGGGTGCATGTTGACAAGGATACGGGTTCGTAATATTTTAAAATTTTACGTGCAGCGGAAGAATTAGCATAAAATAATTTCACAAATTATTTTAACCATGTATCTAGCATGCGACCTTATGATGTGTGGACATAATCATAAATTAAAACTTTACGGAAAAGTAAACTAATTTACTTTGTACCTTGCGTAACTCGAAGAAAGGGACGAGATCCAACCGTAGCGTCCCTTGGAAGCTCCGCCTCTATTCGCATCCACGCCGAGTTCTCTTTGGGATGACTTCGCAAAGTCACGAGTTTTGTGCCGACGAGAACTACTAGATTCTCTAAAGGCACAACTAGAAGAACAAGAGAAAAGAATGGAAACTTACCAACAAGAAACGGAATCTAAATTCCGGGAAAAGAGGAGTTGCGATCCGCTTCTTCTTCTTCTTGTTTGGCTCCTTCTTGGTGATCCTTGCTCACGCCAACCCTTGGAAGGGTGAGGATGCACCGGCCCTAGGTTGGACAAGGGGCGCCGGCCCTAAGAGTGGCAAGGGGCGCCGGCCCTAGGAGGGAAGGAGAAGGAGAAGAGAATAAGAGAGAGAGAGGGAGAGAATTAATCTCTTGATTACTCTATTGATTGGCATTCAAGGTTTGCCTTTGGTTCCTTTATATAGTAGCCTCTCCCTTGCCAAGTCTCTCTTTTAACGGAATTAATGGAATTAGTTTTCATAAGAAATTTATCTTATAAATTCTCTTATGAATTATTCCGTTTAAACCAAGTTTTATTATAACTAACTTTATAATAAAACAAATTCATCTCTCCTTTAATTATGGAATAAATTTTACAAGAAATTTATAAACTTTCTTTTTATGAAAAAATCAATTCATAATTGATTTTATAAAATTAAAATAAACCATTCCATGGATCATTTTAATTTCCATAAAAGAATAAATTTCTATAAATTTATTTATATAAATTTCTCTACACAAATTTATTTATCCATAATTTATAAAACAAATCGCGCTAGATTTATTTTATTAATTAAACCAAATAAATTGGTTTCTTCCCCTTGTTGTGGTCGGCCAAACCAAAGGGATTTAGCACCCTCTTTGGCCGGCCAAACCAAACCAAACCGATCGCGAATTAAACCCATTTAATTCGCCCGATAAGCCTTCAAAAGACTTAGCCATTTTAAGTTTCCGTTGCGCCTCTGATTAACTCAGATTCGACTTATTTCTATTGATCGGAAAATCAAATTTTCAACTCGTTTTAAATCCCTCGGATTACTCATAGTGCGTGTGACTAAATAGTCTTTCGATTTATGTTGGCCGTCTATAATCAACTAATTATAGAACGATCATGAGTGGCACCTAGTAGTACATCATGACCCCCAATTAATCGAAAGATCAACGGTTTGACCTCAGAAGTAATTCTGAAACCCTTCAGCAGCTCTAATAAATCGTGCCCCATTCCCTTCACCATCTTATACCCACTTGGTTCAGGACACGGTCTATTTGTGTCAGTCCCCACTAGGCTAACTACGTCACACCTAGCCCAAGTAGTGTCTTTCTCATCCTTTGGATTTCTAATTACTCTCATGTATTTAAGAGACTCGCACTCTAAACATGATATGCTCTGGCCAGAGTCTTTGAGTAACAATCCGACGATAGGCCTGGGTATACATCTCCTCGCAAGGAGTGGTGAATCCTTTGTAGGCTGCTCAAACATCTTCGGGCACTTCGGCTTATACCCAATCATCCTGGGTCCACACCTCCTAGGAGATGCTTGTTTAAGATGTTAAAGTATAAGTCTCCATGACCAAGATGACTTGAACACCGCAAGTCAAAGGAACATCGCACTTAAGCTGCAGTAAGAACTTCATTGACATATCTATATAGATTACCATATGAAGTTTTACAACTAGTCACTCCAATGAACTAGTTCCCTTAACTAGCATCCATGTTTATCTCCGGACATTCCAATGTCACCAGCTAGTGAGAATCAGCTGATTAGAGAATAACCCATGCTAGTCTCAACAGAATTGATAATGTCCGTTTTTATCAATTCATCGACTAGGGATATTTTCAATACTTCACAATTGCACATTTAGAGATAATCACTAGTTGTGATCCCATCACAAATTCTCTTATGCTGTGAATTATATTGTGGACATTCAGTTGATGAGTTTAAGATCCCAATCAAATACACAAACATGTATACTCAAATAGTGAATTATCATTTATTAAAATGAATGTTTACAATCATAAGGCGATTGCCTTAGGACACTTCTCTCATATCACTAACACCCTGGATGCAGGACCGAAGGAACGAGTGTCTGCAGCTCAGAGAGCCTCAAAGGAATGAGGTAACAGCTGACCAGGGCGCCCGGAGTGTCCCGGGCGGCCCCAAGGTGAACACAAAACACAAGAAAACAAAGGGAGCTTCGACAGTTCAACTCCCGGGCGCCCCTGTGCTCCCGGGCGCCCCCGCTGCTCCCGGGCGCCCCCAACAGCAAAGTACCGAAGCAGCTCCCCTCGAAGCCAAGAAGATAGAAGTTTAACCGGGTCAATCCGGGCGCCTCGAGCGCTCCGGGCGCCCCGGTCAAAATTGATCCCGAAGGTAAAGGGATCAGATGCTGACCGAGCAACTTGCGGATCGTTTGACACGTGGGGGGGGCGCCCCCGACGTCCCGGGCGCCCCCAGGCCCTATATAAAGGGCCCTCGACCCCAAGCTTCAGACATCACTTCGAACCAATGCTTCTACGCTCTTCTGCTCTCGCGCCTCGCTCCGGAAACCTCCCAACTCGAGCCGACGACGTCCCGCTGCTCCGAAAAAGACCATCTCCATCGGACGTCGATAAAAGAAGAGCTTCTTTTAATTGTTAAGTTTACCGTGCCATATTTTGTAAATCAATTTGTAAACTGTTATTGCGCTTCATATAGAATTGCCCAAAGTAAACGGTCAACGACCGTGGGCCTTGGAGTAGGAGTCGACCTAGGCTCCGAACCAAGTAAAAATTACAGTGTTCGCGTGTTTGCCTTTATCTTCCGCTGTGCAATCGCCTTTTACATAAATCCGAACGATTTTCGATTTTCACCCCCCTCTATCGGTTCTCTCGATCCAACAAGTGGTATCAGAGCGGGGAAGTTCAAACTTGGTGCAACCACCAGTTTAAAACTTTTTTTCGGATTTTTATTTTCTTTTTCTCGTTCGAATTTTCTTTAAATATTTCGTTCGAATTTTCTTTTTCCCGTTAATCGAGGTTGGTGCAACACCCCACGCTATTTCATTTTATTCATCCCGCACTACTAATCCAAGACCTAGTCTTGGGAAATTTTTTTTTCTCTCGTTAGTTTTCTTTTTCCAGATTAAATGGCCATGCAAGAAGGATTTAGCACCGCCAGACCTCCACTCTTCAGTGGAGAAGACTTTTCCTACTGGAAAAGTCGAATGGAGGTCCACCTGAAAACTCAGGTGGACATGTGGATCATCATCCAGTCCGGACTGGAGATCCCCAAAAACGCCGAAGGAGTACCGCAGACCTACTCAGAATGGGACAACGCCCTAAAGCGCAAAATTGAAGCCGATGCAAAGGCGAACCCAGACTCTCCAATGCGGATTGACGAAAGAGGAGCTGAACCGGGTAGGCCCCTTCAACAGTGCTAAGGAGTTGTGGGCAAAATTGATCGAGCTGCACGAAGGAACATCAGACACCAGGATCAGTAAGAGAGACCTGCTCCTAAACAAACTCTACACCATCAAGATGGCCGACAACGAAACAGCAGCCCAACTCCACGCACGAATCCAAGAATTGATGAACGGTCTTCACACTATAGGTCACAAGGTCGAAAACCGTGACCTAATAAGGTATGCTCTAAATGCTTTCCCTAGAAATACCTTGTGGGCATCTATGGTAGATGCATACAAGGTTTCAAGGGATCTCTCTAAAATTAAATTAGATGAATTGTTTTCTGAGTTAGAACTTCATGAACAGACTAACTGCAATATGGCCGAGAAAGGAATTGCCTTTGTTGCAGGAAAAATTGGAAGATCGACAAAGAAGAAACCTCACCTGAACCCGAGTCCAACTCAGACTCAGACGCAGAAGACGAAGAAGGAGATCAATCTGAGCTGGTCCGACTGGCCCGAAGCTACTATAAAAAATTGAAAAACCAAGTCAACACACGCAGGAAACCGAAGAAAGGACGAACCAGCTGAACCCGCGAATAACAAAAACAAGCCCAACGTAACCTGCTACG
>JAGFNQ010001702.1:115750-181545 GCA_024364735.1 Boesenbergia rotunda
CTCTTTGGCCGGCCCATCCAAGCCAAGCCCCAATGAATTAAACTTATTTAATTCATCTATTAAGTTTTCAAAAGACATAGCCATTTTACGCTTCCGATGCGTCTCTAAAAAATTCAGATTCGACTTATCGTTTGGCTCAACCAAACCTAATCTCTCTTGATTGGAAAATCCAATTTTCAACTCGTTTTAAATCCCTCAAATTACTCGTAGTGCATGTGACTAAATAGGCTTTCGATTTATGTTGGTCGTCTATAATTAATCAATTAATTATAGAATGATCATGAGTGGCACCTAGTAGTACATCATGATCCCCAATTAATCGAAAGATCAACGGTTGACTTCAGAAACAATTCTGAAACCCTTCAGCAGCTATAATGAATCGTGCCCCATTCCCTTCACCATCTTATACCCACTTGGTTCAGGACATGGTCTATGTGTGTCAGTCCCCACTATGCTGACTACGTCACACCTAGCCCAAGTAACGTTTTCTCGTCCTACGGATTCTAATTACTCTCATGTATTTAAGAGATTCATACTCTGAACATGTCATGCTCTGGCCAGAGGCTTCGAGTAACAATCCGATGATAGGCCTCGGGTATACATCTCCTCGCAAGGAGTGGTGAATCCTTTGTAGGCTGTTTAAACATCTTCAGGCACTTCGGCTTATACCCAATCATCCTGGGTCCACACCTCCTTGGAGATGCTTGCTTAAGATGTCAAAGTATAAGTCTCCATGGCCAAGATGACTTGAACACCGCAAGTCAAAGGAACATCGCACTTAAGCTGCAGTAAGAACTTCACTGACATATCTATATATAGACTACCATATGAAGTTTTACAGCCAGTCACTCCAATGAACTAGTTCCCTTAACTAGCATTCATGTTTATCTCCGGACATCTCAATATCACCAGCCAGTGAGAATCAGCTGATTAGAGAATAACCCATGCTAGTCTCAACAGAATTGATAGTGTCTGTATTTATCAATTCATCGACTAGGGACAATTTCAATACTTCACAATTGCACATGTAGAGATAATCACTAGTTGTGAATTCATCACAAATTCTCTCATGCTGTGAATTGTATTGCGGACATTCAGTAAATGAGTTTAAGATCTCAATCAAATACACAAACATGTATACTCAAATAGTGAATATTCATTTATTAGAATAAATGATTACAATCATAAGGCGATTGCCTTAGGACACTTCTCTCATATCACTATCAATATTATCTCCCAACTTACCGAGCTTATCGATCTAGCAGAATAGATCTCGCCCATTGGTAAATCAAAGAAATAATAATTAATAATATATGCCCGTTATTATATCGGGATTAAGGGATCATACTCCATAATAAAATCTGAGGTCCTATCCAATTATCGAGTCAGTACAAATTGGATAACCTTGGGTTTTGATCCTGCTCAATGTACTCAAAGCACACTAGTGTAATTCTATGGTCAAAACCAACTACACCTAATTACACTACAACCATTCCGATGGTTTGTCCAATTCTATCTCGGTTGTGAGCCTCTACTTATACTAGGCAAGGAACTGATAACATGATCTTCCGTGTGACACCACACACCATGTTATCTACAATGCGAAGTAATGGACTTCATGCATGTACTAATATAAACAGGCACCTAGTGTAGTTGTGATTCTCTTTTCAAAATTTAGATGATCTTATATATAAAAAGAGCAATGTCTTTTAGTATACACATCTAACAGGAAGTACACACGCTCTTCAATAACTTTCTATAACCTTTTCTGACCCAGTGATCCACAGAACAAGCCCATCCGATGGGGAGGAAGACACTTAGAGCCGACGCACAGACTTGTTCGCATCACTTGTCAGATTGTAATGGAGGCCATGAGACCCTTAGGGTCCCTCTTCCACTTAGTTATTTAATTTGAGGAATTTTCATGCGCACACACACAACAAGCACATAACCAAAGCAAAAAATAAGAAAAATCCTAGATTTTTCAACTTTTATGGCCTTGATCTCCAATGTGCCTTCAGTCGTGTCATCACCTCGTCCGCTCCTCCCAACACCATGCGCAAGCCACCATTGAAGGGATCTTCGAGCCGAGATGACTAGGTAATTATTTACATCCATCGATCCTATACTCCACGAAGGAGTGTACAATAAACCTAGATCGAAAGTAAATAAAAGCTCGGCTAAACATGTGTCAAATTTAATTACAAAAATTAAATATCTATGTAGCCTCGTCAACCCCGAGGATTTAATTAATTACAATAAGACATAATCAATCACATATAACCATTATTTAAGTCATGATAAGTTAGAATCTAGTGCCTACAACAAAGAGTTAGCCTACGCAGATCCATATATCATCTAGCAAAAATAAAATATATGATAATGTGCAAAAATTAACCAAATCCTAAACACACAAAACCAGAAACCTCAGGTCTGATACCAGTTGATGGTTATGGCTTGGCGGGTTTCCTAAGCGAATACCTGGTCGTCCTTGAGAGACCTCTCCATGTCTACAGATTAAAATTAATGCGAATAGAGACCCATCTCCCAAACGATCGTCTCGTCATCGTATCGATTGATTCGAATTACAACTTAGCCAATCTCAAAGATCGAGCCTTGTATTTCAACTAACCAATTGACCACGAAAAAGACGACGAGTAGATCGCCAGTTTTTGTGTTTATTATCGGGGTCCAATAATTAATTATCAAACATTAATTAAAGAATTAATTAAACATGATAACTAATTATTTCATCACATAAAATGATAAGATCAAAGAGGGAACCAAGAGAGAAATATACCTGTCTTTACCTCATAGTCTTCTACCTTATGTCCCTTCCCTCTTGGACATCGTGTGGGTGACGAGCTACTAAGAACCGGAATCACCAAGGGGCTCCAATTAATCTCTTCTTCACTCGCCAATCAAAACCCTAGAGATGGGTTCACCGCCGGCCACCCCTTCTCCTCCAACCCTTGCGTCGTCGGCCTCCAAAGGCTTCCAAAGCCCGCCGGCCACAAGGAAGCTCCGAGGAGGATGATGAAGAAGAAGATGAAGGAGAAAAGAAGTCTCCTTCTCAACCCAAAACCAGCCGAGACCTCCTCCTTTCCCTTGCTTGCGGCGCTGCCGCAAACTCCTTGCACCGTCGCCTCCCACACGCCGGTCACCTCCTCTTCCTCGTCGGACCTCACAAAAGGAAGAGAAGAACTCCCCCTTTATCTAGTATAGGTCAGCCACCGAGTGGATGAGAGGAAGAGAAGAAAAGAGGAAGGAGAGGGAGCTCTTCCTCTTTGTCGTGACCTAGGAGACAGAAGGGAGAGAGAGGAAGAGGAGAAAATCTTTTGGGTAGGATGAATAATTGGATTAGCCTTGGTTTCTTGATTCCATGGGGTATATATACAGCTAAGGTAGGGACCATGAGGAGGAGTTGGGTCTTGGCCCGTTAATGGATCTAAATCCGATCTATTAATAAAGATCCATTCCACTAAAGGATCTCCATTGAACTTCCTCACCAACCCCCATATTTTCATATAGGCTCCACCTATTATGAGTACATCCATCTCCCCATATTTAAGATATCGAATGCCCATCGATTAATTTAAATTATTGACAATTTTAATTAATCAACTTCTAACTCTTTGACTAGTACCACTCAACTTTATCATCATGTTGGATCAAATCCACCTACAGGGTTTAACATGAAGATCCTTATGAGCTAATCAAGGGGGCATCATCATCCCGACTCACCAGGACATGGATTCCGTCAATAACCAACGGCACACCATGTAATTAATATTATTTCCCAACTTACCGGGCCTATTGATTTAGCAGAATAAATCTCGACCATTGGTAAATCAAAGAAATAAAATACTAAATACACGTGTCCGTTATTATATCGGGATTTAGAGATTGTTCTCCATAATAATCCAAGGTTCGATCCAATTATTAAGTCAGTACAAATTGGATCACCTCTATTTTGGTCCTGCTCAATGCACACAAAGCACACTAGTGAAATTCTATGGTCAAGATAAACCATACCTAATTACACTACAACCATCCCGATGGTTTGTCCAACTCCATTTTGGTTGTGAGCCTCTACTTATACTATACAAGGGACTGATAACATAATCTTCTGTGTATCACCACACACCATGTTATCTATAATGCAGAATATGAGACTATTATGCATATACTAATTTAAACATGCAACAGTGTTGTTGTGATTCTCATTTAAAATGTAGATGTTCATATAAAAAGGTAAGTCTTTTAGTATACCTCCTAACAACTTGGAGTCGCCAGGAGACCATACTCGCCTGTCCCTACTCGTCATGACGTTATGACTTTGTTTTGTACTTGGTAGTACCTTAGTTATTAATATTCATGTTATGGATTTGTATATGTTTGTGAGTATTTGTATTTGGAAGAGCTTATGTGTTTTGTTTAGTTGTATGTCGGACCGGTCCATAGTCGGATATGTTTTAGTATGTTTTATGCTATAGATATCTTTTTTATTTGATATTAGCTGTGTCAGCTATGGTATTTATGTGAGCCATGTTAGCTTTGTATATTAGTTTCATATTCTCCTCCGTAAAGGGGAGATACTGTTCGATTTATATCAGACCAACGGCTCCTCTCTGGGGGTGTGACATGGCTAGTTTCACTTAGCTAAGTAGACTAAATAGGGTACATCTTACCCTACTTGACCTCCTAGACCAAGCTTCCCTAACATACTATCATCTTGCCCCACCCTGATTCTATGTTGGACAAGAATCAAACTATCTTTTGTTTAGTCCTATGTATCATGACAGGTAAGTTGAGTTGGTGAGATGATAACTAGTTTGTCGGCTCTTATTAGTTTTTTATCTGACTTTGATTTGTGATTTAAATTTTGTGAGTTAATAATCTTTTCAAGTTCATTTATTTTATTTTTCAAGAGATTGTTTTGTTTTTCAAGCTTTCTAAAATCTGAATTTAAATTTTTAAATTTTAAAAAAATATTTCCTTTGTTTTTAAGGTTCAAGTTAGATTTTGTTTTCAATTCAAGTTTGTATTTTTAAAGGTTAAAAAATCATTAATTGAATTTTGATTATTATGCAACTTGCTAGAATATGTTATTCTAGGATTTTCATGCAAATCTAATTTTCTTGCATAATTTAAACTAGACAGGTCTAAAGCATTCAACATATTACTTAAATTACAATGACTTACCATAGTTGCTTCTTCTAAACTCTTGAATCTTCTCTCTAGGCATTGGCTCTTGTAGTGTCCTCTCTTTTTTCACTTGAAGTATTCGATATGCTCCTTTGCTTTTCAGACTCCTGGCATCGGTTTCTCCTTTACTTCCAGTTGTGCAAATCGACTCTTAGGACACTTACATTTGTAGTGTCCTCTTTTATTGTACTTAAAACATATTATGCAGTATTTAAAATTTGAATTTACAGTATTACCTTTTGAATCCTTATTGGGATTCTCTCCTTTGATCATTGTTGTCTCGGATTCGGGCTTGGACTCATTTCTGACTCAGATTCAGATCCAGCTACTTCCTCCTTTGCCATTAGTGCCATGAGACTAGTCTGATCTTGTTCTTCTAAGTCTGAATCTAAGGATGACTATTGGGGTTCAGATTCAGATTCAAACTCAGATTCGCCTTGGTCTTATAGCTTCGATGGGTTCTTATAAAGCTTGATCAGTCGAGTCTATAGTGTTGGGATCTCCCAACGACATAAACAAAACCCGCAGCGGAAACAAGATACCTCGAGCGATCCATGCTAAAAAAAACTCGTACAATGCCGATCTACAGCTACATATCTTATAGATATACCTTTGATGTGTGCCCATTCGTTTATCCCACTCGTCCAAGGTACGCCGGATCTCTTTCACGTTCAAGCATCTGTGCCTCTATGTATATCCACACGAACATAATCTCTCAACTTCGGAGAAGAACTACCTTAGTTGTGCTAGCAACTTGATGTAGTTCGCAGAGACACCAAGAACCCCAAAATAGTGTTTCGGCCAAAGAGGGAGAAGAGGAGGAAGAGAGGAAGGAAAAAAGGCTAAGCCACCATCCAAATGACAAGAAACTCTTTTATACTCATCCCATGAATATGAAGAGGTTTTTGTCCCTTTAGCTTCCCTTCATTAAAGCCAATAAAGAGCACATCTTCTTATGTGGTTCTTCAACTTCTTTGCATTCAATGAAGAGAGACTTTTCCTCTTCCTTTATTATTAATTCATTAAACACTTTAATGAATTAATATCTCATTCAAATGTGGTTGAGTCTAATCTAAATGAGTCTAACTCAAATTAGATCTCAATCCCATAATCCAATTGGATTCACTTGAGTCTAACTCAATCAATCCAATTCGGGTCAAATCTTAGTCAAACTTAGATCAATCAATCTCCGAAGCATCATGTCCTTAGTGTGTGACCAAATAAGTTCTCATAACGTTGGCAATGTGCCTAAACTGCTTTAGACACATAAGCAATGAGCGACATCTAGTAATGCATCATTGCTACCCAAGAAACAAGAAAAGTCGAGATCCGACTTAACCTCCGTGACTATGATAATGTATGACCTTGTCCTTCTATCCTCGATATCTAGATTGATCAATGAGGCATAGACTGTGTCATCCTTAATCAATATTTGTATTTCTTGATCCCCAAATAGACTCACTCAAACAAATGAGCTCAATATCTCATATTGACTCATTTGAGCATAGCCATGCATTTTAGCAGTCCTACTGGATCGAGGGGCCCACAGATATCTCTCCCGTCACATGGGAGGGATATATCCCATCTACATCACTCACATCCCTCCGCATAATTCATTATATACCCAGCTATCGCCTTTATAGTCCACCCTGTTACGGGTGACGTTTGACGATACCAAAGTACATAACTCCTCATGTAGGGAACCGTAGTGACTTCAGGTCTAAGTACTATTTGTTGGGGCAATCGACCAAAGTATGATCTAGTAGATCATGGGTCTGATGTGTGTGTCAATATGGTTAAGTTAAGGTGTCATGTTAGTTTGATATGTGTGGTTGAGTCTTGCAAAACTTGGTGAATCACACATGAAGTACGCATCCGAGGGACGAGAGCCAAAGGAAGAGGACTCCAAGGGCGAGCTAGGGAAGTAGACTTCAAGGGCATACGTGAAGGATGGCATGGAGGCAAGTCGAGGGCTTGTGAGCGCATCTGAGGGACGACAGCCGGTGGAAGAGAACTTCTAGGGGCAAGCCAAGGGAGTGGACTTCAAGGCATACGCGAAGGATGTGTTGGAGCAATCGGCCCTAAGATGGTCCGGAGTGACCATGGGTTTTGATGTTTGGGCAAAGGGTTTAAGTTAGGTTTACCCTTGTATTTGATATGCATATGTTGAGTGTGCAGGTTGTACAGGTTACGCATATGGACCTGACTGGACGGCCTCAGTATGGTGAAGGATGGAATGGAGGCCAGCTGGAGGCTGGCGTGCGCATCTGAGGGACCATGGAGTGCAGGGACGATGAGCTGATGGGCGCAGACTTCGAGACGTACGTGAAGGGTGGCATGGAGGCAAGCTGGAGGCTTGCGTGCGCATCCGAGGGACGAGGGCCGAAGATGAAGAGGGCGCGAAAGCAACAGTCGAAGTTGCGGAGGAGGAGTCAGTCGAGTCGTGAGGGTCGAGTGCTGTGTGAATGTACTCGGGAAGGGATTCAGCTAGGGACCAGTCGACTGCTCTGGGGGCAGTCGACTGGTAGGTGGCTGGTGAGCTGGCAAATTCGAACGTTGGGAGTGTCAACGGTCGAATTTGGCTGGCACCAGTCGACTGCCCTGGGGGCAGTTGACTGGTAGCGAGAAATCAGCCCCGAGTCCTATTTAAAGAGGACTTCGTGGTGGCTGAGTTTCTTGACGAAACTTGCTTGGATAGGGCAAGTTAGTAGTCTTGTATACTCAGGAAGTGTCCTTGGTGTTGTGGCGAGGTTTCTCCACCCACAAGGAGCGACTAGTTCTAGCCGGAGGTTATCCGGGGTTTGATCCACCGACGGATTGTTAGATTAGTCACCCGGCCGGGGTAGATACCAACTAAATACGGTTTGTTAGCGTTATTTCTTTATTGTTAGTTTTCTTTTGTTTGTATTTCCACTTGCGCACTAACAATTTTGTAGAGAAGAATCGACAATCGCTATTCACCCCCCTTCTAGCGGACGGAATCGATCCTAACAATTGGTATCAGAGCGAAGGACCGCTCTTATTGGACTAATCGCCAAAGGAGCAAACGCTAGAGGAGAGGAAACGATGGAAGATAAGTTGGGGGACAACATCTACACCCCACCACCCTACGACAATGAGGATTTCGACTATTGGCGGGCGAGGATGAAAAATTGGCTTAGCATGGAGTGGGAGTGCATGGTCATGCTAGAAGAGCCCTTCGAAGTTCCAAAGGACAAGCATGGAAAGAAGCTTCGTCCTAGATATTGGACTCAGAGCAACAAGACTACTCTAGGGCAAACAAGAAGGTAATAGATGTATTAATTGATGTTTTGCCTAACAATGTTTTGAGTATTGTAGGGAATTATAAAAATGCACACGAATTATGGACCAAGTTGATGGAATATCACAAGAACCCTACACAAACTCAAGGAGTAGATGAACCCGAGGAAGTGAGCTCAATAGCTCAAGAGGAGGAAGAAGTGTCCACATCCTCAAGTGAAGAAGAAAGTGAGAGGTCATCCACCTCATCTAGAGAAGAGGAGGAGGTCACCACCTCAAGGATTGAGGGGGAGGAGAGACCCTCACCTACACATGATCAAGAGGAAGTCTCCACTTCATCCAAGGGTGAAGAGGAAGTCAACCAAGCCTCAACCTCCACCAAAGCAAGGACCAAAGATCACATTGTATGCTTTGGGTGCAATGAAAAGGGGTACTACAAGGATAAGTGCCCACTAGGTAAGAAAAAGGAGGTACACCCTAAACCCATTGTAAATTCCTTTAAAGCTAATGTGGGTTGTAGAATTAGTGAAGCTCAAGCTAAAAGGAAGAAGATTCGATGCTTCACATGTGGAGAACTAGGGCATTATCACACTAAATGCCCTAGAAAAGGTGAGCTAAAGAAGATGGAAAATCTAAGAAGATGGGAAAAAGAAGAAAGAAGGAAGAGAAGAAGCTCACAACAAGGAAGGACTACAAGGGTAAGGGAGGTACCCTCTAACCCTAGTTTAAAAAGAAATTCGATTTCAAGTTCTTCTTTACACTTCAAGAATCATGTTAATTACCCACCCATGCATGCTAGAACTCATGAGAATTGTTTATTTGTGCATAATCATGGATTTAAGTACAACGATAGGACTAAGGGTAACAAGATAGATCATAACCCTAAGAAAAGCATGCATCATGACAGACCTAAGACTTGGGTACCTAAGGATCAAGGCATTGACCCCAAGAAGGGGAGACAAATGCCTAAGAAAATGGATAGGTCTAGGAATGTCCAAAGTGGACATATGGAATCCAAGGTTAGAGGGCTAAAAAGGGAAAATCAAGCCTTAAGGGCAAGACTTGATACTTTAGAGAAGACCTTAAAAAGATTCAAGATTGGATCTAAAGGTCTAGACATGGTGTTGGGTAGCATCAAACCCAACTATGATAGGTCGGGTTTGGGCTATCAATTCAAGACCTCCAAGGGTAATGGAAAGAAGTATGCTGGGAAAACATACAATCTTAGTAAGGAGGGAAAGTCTAAGGATGGCAAGGGGATGCCATCCAAGGGTAAAAAGTGTGACCTAACCAAGGACAAGGTGTCCAAGGTTAAAAAGGTCAATTTTGTAGGCCAAGAGTCACCGGTGGCACACCGGTGTGGCCTAGTGTGGATGGAGTCACCTAGGGAGGTGACTAGGGCTAAGAGCTCAAGGGGGAGCTTTAGGAGCCTTTGGGATATATGGTGAATGGACCCTAGAAGAGGTGCTCCTAGAGGTCTAGATGGACCATAGGATGTGCCAAAAGAGTTGGAGATGGACTTGAGTCTCAACTCTTGGGTTTTGGCACATGGATTGTGTGTTTCATGCATGAAAATATGACATTGGGGTCATATAGCATGAAGGTTGATTTTTGATGTATAAATGTCATGTAAATCAATGCTAGGGATGCATTGTGGGTTGGCATGGGCAGAGACATCAAGGGGAAACCAAAACTAGGACTTTTGGTTAAGGTTTGAGTGAACCTTTTTGCTAGTTTTGGATTTTATGTCAAACTTGGGAATGGTGATAGTTACATTTTAGAATGTATTTTTCCCAAGTAGGTATGGGTACCACAAATGTCTCCACAAAATTTGGGAATTTTTGGAGATTTGTGGAATTTCTGGCGCATTTCTGAAACTCGTCAGAAAAAGCTGAAATTCTGGATTTCAGAGTATCAGTCGACTGCCCATTTGGGCAGTCGACTGGTCAAGGCCAATTTTTGTATCAGTAGCTGGTTTGGGATCCAAATGATGAAAAACAAGTGTATGGGGGGCTAGTACACATTGTTTATGATCATTGGGGATTGAAAGAACCAATAAATGGGATATTGTTGGGTTCTTTTTGATGTTAGGCAAAGGGGGAGAAGTGTTGGGTTTAAGTTGGGAAACCAAACACTCCTTTACTAGAAACCTTAGGTTTAGGGGGAGCTAAGATTAAGGGGGAGCATGGTTGCTCCATTGTTGGCATAAGGGGAACCTTGGAGAGGTTCTTAAAAAGCCTTTGTAAGTCCAGTGTAAGGGGGAGCTTGGGAGAAGCTTTAAAAAGCCCGGTTTGGTAGAAAATCCTAACTTGGAGGGTTAGGTGGTGAAAAACCTAACTTGGAAGGTTAGGTGGTGAAAATCCTAGCTTGGAGGGCTAGGTGTAAAATTCCTAACTTGGAGGGTTAGGTGTGGGATGCCTTGGGATAGGATCCGGTTATGCATTGCATATGCATTTATTTAGCATGGTTTTTGCTATTACTACTATCTTGCTTTCCTAACTTAAACGGATTGCCAAACATCAAAAAGGGGGAGATTGTTGGAGCAATCGGCCCTAAGATGGTCCGGAGTGACCATGGGTTTTGATGTTTGGGCAAAGGGTTTAAGTTAGGTTTACCCTTGTATTTGATATGCGTATGTTGAGTGTGCAGGTTGTACAGGTTACGCATATGGACCTGACTGGACGGCCTCAGTACGGTGAAGGATGGCATGGAGGCCAGCTGGAGGCTGGCGTGCGCATCTGAGGGACCATGGAGTGCAGGGACGATGAGCTGATGGGCGCAGACTTCGAGGCGTACGTGAAGGGTGGCATGGAGGCAAGCTGGAGGCTTGCGTGCGCATCCGAGGGACGAGGGTCGAAGATGAAGAGGGCGCGAAAGCAACAGTCGAGGCTGCGGAGGAGGAGTCAGTCGAGTCGTGAGGGTCGAGTGCTGTGTGAATGTACTCGGGAAGGGATTCAGCTAGGGACCAGTCGACTGCCCTAGGGGCAGTCGACTGGTAGGTGGCTGGTGAGCTGGCAAATTCGAACGTTGGGAGTGTCAACGGTCGAATTTGGCTGGCACCAGTCGACTGCCTGGGGGCAGTCGACTGGTAGCGAGAAATCAGCCCCAAGTCCTATTTAAAGAGGACTTCGTGGTGGCTGAGTTTCTTGACGAAACTTGCTTGGATAGGGCAAGTTAGTAGTCTTGTATACTCAGGAAGTGTCCTTGGTGTTGTGGCGAGGTTTCTCCACCCACAAGGAGCGACGAGTTCTTGTCGGAGGTTATTCGGGGTTTTATCCACCGACGGATTGTTGGATTAGTCACCCGGCCGGGGTGGATACCAACTAAATATGGTTTGTTAGCGTTGTTTCTTTATTGTTAGTTTTCTTTTGTTTGTATTTCCGCTTGCGCACTAACAATTTTGTAGAGAAGAATCGACAATCGCTATTCACCCCCCTTCTAGCGGATGGAATCGATCCTAACAGGATGAGCTTCGGAGTGAGGAGGAGTGGACTTGTAAGCTGGGCAGTCGACTGCCAGCGTTGAGTGAGAGTTCATAGAAAGATCAGTCGACTGGTCTAAGACCAGTCGACTGATCAGTTCGAAAAACTAGACATTAGGCTAGCTGTTTGGCTAGGACCAGTCGACTACCCTTGGGGCAGTCGACTGGTGGTGAGCTGGACTATTTATTTAAACAGTCCTCTCCACTATTTAAGTAGTAGCTTAAGGCTAAAAGAAGATTAGCTCTTCATTATAAGATCTTCTCTTTGTGCTCATCTTCCTCCTCGAACTCTAGATTCACCTTGTAAGGAGGAAGAAAGATTGTGAGAGGTTGTTCACCACCGAGAAGGAGAAAGACTTAGCCGGAGATTGTCGGGGCGTGATCCACCGAAGGATCAAGGGATCGTCCATCTCAAGGACACGCCGTGGAGTAGGAGCAAGAAATCTCCGAACCACGTAAAACGGTATCGTATTAGCATTGTTATTTTAATTGTTAAGCTTTCGTTTATGCTAACCTTGTAGGGAGAATTGCGACTAGGGGTGACCAAGCTATTCACCCCCTCTAGCCATGCCATCGGTCCTAACAAGTGGTATCAGAGCGCAAGGACGCCTTCAACGGACTAACCGCTGGGAAGAGCAAATCATAGAAAATGGCTAGCTCGCACATCCAACCGCCAAAGTTGGAGGGAGAATTTTCATGGTGGAAGAAAAGGATGGAGGTATTTTTCAATACCGATTTCGATATAATGCTAATCATAGAAAATGGGTTTGAAGTGCCTAGGGATCAAGACAACAAATTGCTTGAGAAAATAAGATGGAGCAAGAAGCAAAGGGATGATCACTTGGCAAATTCTAAAGCCTTGCACCATCTACTAAGTGTGCTTCCTAACCAAGAAGTTGTTGGTGCAAGTTGCGTCAGTGATGTCCTCCTCTAAATGTTTCAATGTTTGACAATATACTCAAGTCAGTGATATATTGAACAAGGGAAGGGTGAGTGAAGAAAACTGGACCAAAGTAAACCAAAGTCCTAGTAAACCTAGGCAATGAGTCCTGGTTCGAAGAATTGGGCACTAAGTCCTGATCATAGATTGGGCACTAAGTCCTGGCCGAGGGCTGGGCACCTAAGACCTGACCGAGGGTTAGACACGAAGTCTTGGTTCGAGGAATTGGGCACTAAGTCCTGGCCAAGGGCTGGGCACCTAAGACCTGACCGTGGGTTGGGCACGAAGACCTGGTTCGAGGAATTGGGCACGAAGTCCTAGCCAAGGGTTGGGCACCGAAGTCCTGGACCTAGGGTTTGGGCACGAAGTCTTGGTCTGAGGGATTGAGCAACTTAGCTGAGCGATGACTGAGGACAGAAGTAGAGACGGGTCAAGGTTCGGACGTCTCGATATCCGAGAGTATCGGAGGTTAAGCAAAAGTCCACCCGAAAGGACTGGGTGGCAACCGTCACCTGAGAGGAGTAGGTGAAAGATGCGTTCTCGGGGGTGGGAACTTGCGTCGGTTCGACCTAGGGTTTCATGGAAATCCAAAGTCAGAACCATCTTGTTAAGGCTAAGATTGTGTGTATATTTGCTTTATATTTGTATATCTTGCAGGTACCTAGAATGGAAGACAAAGCAAGCGAACAACACACAACGCGGCTGGAAGGTCTTCATCCAGGCGCCCCCATTGAAGGGGGCGCCTGGATCAAAGGAAGAAAAAACCCCTTTCATACAGGTGCCCCCATCAACTAGGGCGCCCCCATTAAAAGGAGGCAAACCAGTCTTCATTCAGGCGCCCCCATCAATACAGGCGCCCTAGTTCAAAGCTGTATTTGTTGCTGCGAGTTCGAAGCAGAGATAAGCTTTGACTAGGTTCATTCAGGCGCCTGGGAGGTCTAGGGCGCCTTGGTCAAAGGGATTATCTGCTGCGATGAGTTCGACGTGAAGATAAAGTTTGACCAAGCCCATTGGGGCGCCCCGGTGATCACAGGCGCTCCCATGAAGCCTATAAAAGGGGCTTCGACCCCAAGGCTCATGACACAACCTCCAAACATGATTCTAAGCTTCCAAAGTGATGGCAAAGTGCTAACGACGAAGCTCTACGACCGGGAGGCACCAGGAGGAAGTGCGCGGCACTTCGGAGGTCCAGATCGACCGAGCTTCAATTCTGTTTGTTCGGTTTGAGTTTATATTTCTGCAGTTAAATTTATCTATCTTTCTGTTTGTAATTCTTGCACTGTAAGACGGGTTTCTCCGCCTCCGGAAAGTCCGGAAAGGAGATCATTAGTGGACGGGCGTTCTCGTGCTTAGGCCTTGGATGTATTCGCCCTGGGGGGTCGGGAACCAAGTAAAATCCCGCGTGCAATTGTCATTGTTTTGTCTTTTATTTTTCTGTTTTCCGCTGTGCTACTAACGCTCTGTTTAGAACGAATCTCGAAAGTAGGATGAGTTTCCGCGAGAAGATTTTTTGGTCGATATTCACCCCCCCCCCCTCTATCGACGCACCGGTCCTACAATTGGTATCAGAGCCAGACCGCTCTTCACCGGACTAACCGCTGACGGAGCAAAGACGCCAAGAGTTGAGGGGGAGCCCAGGGGTGAATCAGGTATAATTTTTTGAAATGTCTATTTTTAAGTTTCATATTATATGCTTCATGTGCATGGAGAGAGGGCACTATAAAAATTAGTGCCCTACTCGTAAGACTCGTTCTTCACCGACGACAAAAGACGTACCAACACTAGGAGGCCGGAAGAACAAAGATCACATCAAATGTTTCAAGTGCGAAAAATACGGGCACTATATGAATAAATGTCTGACAAAGGTATGCAAAATTTACGTTCCGAAAAATTTTAAAATTCCTGAACTATCTTATGTAAATAATTTAGATAATTTTTCTGATAAGTTAAATTTTGTGAATAGTCAAGTTAATATTCTGCATGACCAATTACAAAATATCGATAATGTTAAAATATCAAGAATCAACTGTTTAATCCTTAATGTTAATTCATTAATTTCTAAAATTAATTCTGAAATTAATCTTAAAAATTCTGATAATTTTAATCCTCTTAATTCTTATAATTTTGATAATTTTAATTCTGAAAAATCTGATAATCTTGAGGATAATTTAGAAATTAAATCTGATAATCCTGAAGATAATTTAGAAATTAAATCTAATAATTCTGAATTCAAATTTGAAAATCATAAGGATAACTCTGAATTCAAATTTGAAAATCCTAAGGATAATTCTGAATTCAAATTTGAAAATCTTAAAGATAATTCTAAGATTAATCCTGAGAATATTGAAGATATTGCTGAGGATAATTCTGAGGATAATAGAAATGAAATTCTTCTAGATCATAATTTAATTATAGATAATATTGAAGATTATTACAAAACATTAACTAGTGGCCCAAATTACTCTACCTACATTGAGGATATTGAAGGATGTAATTTTGAGGATGAGGAGGAAAAGGAATTATCTGAGATCAAGGTCATAGTTAATAAAGTTTACAAAGATTCAAATAAATCAGAATTATTAGAAAACCTTGAAAAGATAAATAAAGAGGAAATAGTGAATGAGTCAGAAATTTTCGAAATAATGAAAATTATGAACCTAAACTCACAATTATTAATTAATCATTTCAACCTTAATTATTCAAGTTTTAATTAATTCTTAATTAATTCAAATTAATCCTTAGTTAAACTCAAATTAATTCAATTAATCCTTAGTTAAAATTAAGTCAAATTAATTCAAATTAATTCAAATTAATCCTTAGTTAAACTAAAATTAAGTCAAATTAATTCAAATTAATCCTTAGTTAAACTCAAATTAATTCAAATTAATTCTTAATTAATTCTTAATTAATCCTTAGTTAAACTCAAATTAATTCAAATTAATTCTTAATTAATTCTTAATTAATCCTTAGTTAAACTCAAATTAATTCAATTAATCTATAATTAATTAAAACTCAAATTAACTCTTAATTAATTCAATTAATATTTAATTAATTCAAACTCAAATTAACTCATAATTAATTCAATTAATTTTTAATTAATTCAAACTTGATTTAATTCAAATTAATTCGATTAATCTTTAATTAATTCAAACTCAAATTAACTCTTAATTAATTCAATTAATCTTTAATTAATTCAAACTCAAATTAACTCTTGATAAATTCAAGTAATCTTTAATTAATTCAACTTTAATTAATCTTTAATTAGTTCAAATTAATTAATCTTTAATAATTTAAATTCAAGTAATCTTTAATCTATTTCAATTCAATTAATCCTTAATTAATCCAACTTCAATTAATTCTTAATTCAACTTTAATTAATTCATAATTAACTTAAATCCAATTAATTCTTAAATAACTTAAACTCAAATTAAATAAAATCTTACACATACTGCAACAATTAAATTAATAATATCAAATATGTCAAAGTGGGTTGGCATATTCGCGGGTTCACACGACATGTATCAAATCGGGAATTTGATACATTATTAGTAACTTAAATAAAATGGTTTAACTTGTTTGACTCATGATAACTGACATGTCATGCATATGTAATTTTCTTAAAATATATGTCATGTCATTCATATTTAAATTTACGCATGACTTAGAACGGAAATAGGAAAAAGAATATTGAAACTTGATCAACCTAGTATTAGGTGGAGGTGAGATAATAGTACATTAGGGAAGCCTTCTAATAAGGTCAAGTATATTCTATATGGTCTGTTTAGTCTGGTGGAACTAGCCGAAGCTACCGATCCAAGACCTAAACTAGTTAGACCAAAATTTTTCAAGAAGTAATTTGAAAATGAATTTTCGATAAAAGGATCTGTTAAGGAAAGGGTTGATGATCCAATAAGGCTACGGCCAAAGAAGACCTTGTGCCTCGCCAAGACCTGGAAGCCGATTACCGAAAATCAAATTCACTTTACTATTTGATAAATTTGAATCTAACACAAGTTTCAATTGAATCTTAGATTTAACAATGAATTAAGAAAAATGATTCAAACATCTCATAATGCACCCATAAGGCAACCATGCTTGCTGTATTGAGATATCTAGAATGGGTGAGATGTTAAGAACTAATAAATTGAAGAATAATTTTCAAAACTGTTTTCAAATTTTCTTAGAATATTTTTCTAAAAATATATTTTCAAAATAGTGCTTTAACATAATAATGTTTTTATGAATTTCATGCTTGTCTAATTGCCAATATATTATATGTCTTCAAAGATTATATCTTTTTGAAAAATTATTTGACTCACACAATTAGACACAAGCCTCCTGGGACAACACTAAAGTTCCTTAAGGCACTTAGATAGAGTCAAACGGTGTCGGGTACAGGGGGAGTGGTTTATTCTTTTAATTTTCTTTCAAATATTATGCTTGAAAAATCACTGTCTTTTAAAATGGGTTTCGAAAACTGTGCTTTAAATACTGTTACTTATGTTTTTCGAAAACTATGTCTGACAAATTACCTTCATTTTAAAATATGTTTCAAAATTTCAAAATACATTCTAAAATTGTGCCTATGTCTCATTTGATTTTGATAAACCCTAAAGACACAGAGGAAGGTCCACTTCATGATCTACAAGGACTCCTAGAATGTGTCAAATTTATGGGGAGTCTGAGTCAAAGAAGAACTTCTAAAATGTTTTTTTTGGTAATTAGTTGTTTTGAAATTATTAGATAATTCCTTTGATTTGAACTAAACCCTAAAGACTTAGAGGAAGAATACTTGTGGTCAACAAGCTTCCTAGGACTGGGTCATGTTTAGGGGAGGTCAAATTACAAAGAATGATTTAATATATTTTCATGCACTGCATTAGTAAGTCATTTTTGAAAACATAATTTTTTTTCAAAGTACTGGTTTTTAATCATATTATCTCTCTATCACTTTCAATCTCTATTATTTTCAAAACAGTTCTTTTGGAAATAATGTTTACTTGAGTTGAAGAATTTCCAGGACACGTAGGAAAATGTCCTTGTTGTCAACAAGGTTTCCTAGGATTGTGTCAGACTGGAAAAGAAACCAAGTCAAGTAAAATATTATGTTTTAAAAACAAGACTTTTCTAAGTACTTATACTTTTTTTAAAAAAAATTCTAATATTTTTCTAAGTACTTATACTTTTCAAAAATTTTAATATTTTTCAAAAGTGTTTATACTCTTCAAAATTTACTAATATTTTTCAAAGAGGTACTTGTTGGAACTCGGATGGCTAGAGAGGGGGGTGAATATAGCCAAATACTTGGACTTTGACACTTATCGAATTTCTGCACTTCAATCGTTAGTAGCACAGCGGAAGCACAAGAAAACAAAGTATATGCAGAAATCTAAACCCTAAACTATGAGCAAACATAAGAACGCTAACAAGAGGATTTACAAGGTTCGGGGATAACTTGCCCCTACTCCTTGGCGTGCCCTTAAGGTGAGCGATCCCTTGATCGTCGACAGATCAAGCCCCGGTGAACACCGGATAGAAAGCAACCTCTTTCTCGGTGGAGTAACCTCTCCACAGTGTTTCAATCAAAGATATAGTTTTAAGCACAATGAAACACAAGAAAGATCTTACTTAGCACTTAGCAAAGACAAGAACACAGCAAGCTTCTTCCAAGCTCCACCCAGCAACAATCTCACGCAAGAACCCTTTCTTCGTGTCTTCTCGCTGTTGGACTCAAAGCCTCTTGTTCCTTCCTCCAAGTGCTCAAGCAAGGGATGGTTGCTTCAAGGATCACAATAGCTTTCTCAAGAGAGGATGATCAGCTAGGAGCACAAGCACGCAGCAAGAAATCGCAGCTCAAAACCAAGGCAACAACAACTTCTTCTTCTTGCTCTGCTCCAACCTGCTCCTTTTTGTTTCCCTCTTGAACGCCAGGTGACAACATCTCACTGCAGCCTCCAGCTGCTCACCTGCAACCACCAGCCACCACTGAGCTCTTCTGGACTCCCTGAGCTTCCCTCAGACCAGCCCCAGTCAGTAGCTCTAGCCAGCGCCAGTGCCCGTTGCAACCTGAGATGGAAAAACAGACACACCTGCTGCAAGGAAAGACCTCCATTGACTCTCCTTGAGTGTTTGAATCCTTCCCTGTCACCTGCAGCTTAATCAGAACATTAGAATAGCATATCACTCAGAAAATCAAGTATCAGGAATCAAATGCAGAGAATCAGATACGGTCAGACGCGATCAGAGCGTCTGACAGTGCAATTTGAATTAAAGTGATCAGTCACCGGACCGATCCAGGGCTCGTGGGTCGGTCACCAGACCGATCCACCCTTTGCTGGGACTCCCAGCTCTCGCGGCGACACAAGCTTGGTCAGTCACCAGACCGATCAGAGTGAAGCTTGATCGGTCACCAGACCGATCAGGACAGACACTGTCCGATCAGGCTCAAGCCTGATCGATCCACGTCTGAGTGAACAGTAACCGTGGAAATCAAATCCTAAGTCTTTGATCGGTCACCGGACCGTTCATGAACTGATCAGCGGGAGAACTCAACTCACTATGGGCTCCCTGATCGGTCACCAGACCGATCAGGAGCAAGGTAGTGAGGAAGTTGCCTACTCCCTGATCGGTCAGCAGACCGATCAGGAGCCAAACAACGAGGCAACGGCCTGCTCCCTGATCGGTCACCAGACCAATCAGGAGCCACACAGTAGGTTCCCAACCTCACTGTGCGCTCCCTGATCGGTCACCAGACCGATCAGTCATCGCTGGATCGGTCACCAGACCGATCCACGAAGGAGCAGCGTGCCAACTTCGCTGATCGGTCACCAGACCGATCCAGGGACTCAAACCTAGCCCTCCAAGCTAGGATTTCATCCACCTTAGCCCTCCAAGCTAAGGATTTTTCACCTAACCCTCCAAGTTGGGAATTTTCACCTAACCCTCCAAGTTAGGACTTTTCACCTAGCCCTCCAAGTTAGGACTTTTCACCCAACTCTTCCGAATTAGGACTTTTCCAGACCTAGCCCTCCAAGCTAGGACTTGACCCTCCAAGCCAGAACTTTTTCACCTAACCCTCCAAGTTGGGACTTTTCACCTAACCCTCCAAGTTAGGACTTTCCACCTAGCCCTCCAAGCTAGGAATTTTCACCCAACCCTTCCGAATTAGGATTTTTCACAACCTAGCCCTCCAAGCTAGGATTTCATCCACACCTAACCCTCCAGGTTAGGATTTTCCAACACCTAGCCCTCCAAGCTAGGATTTTCCATACCATACCTAATCCCCGATCATGACTTAACCATAATCATAATCAACTTCAACCTAAACTAAAATCGGTGTCAATACCAAAACAACAATCAGGGTCAGATTACATCAACAGTACTTGCATTTTTCAAAGCTCATAACATTTTTCAAAGTACTTGCACTTTTCAAAGCTCATAGTATTTTCTCAAAAGTACAAAATATCATTCAAAATACTAAGTTTTTACAATATTTCTCAAAACGCACTAGTGAAAATCTTTCTATGAGTAAATTTTTTGAATTTTTTTTTCTAAATGAAAGTTTTTCTAAAGCAATATTTTTTAAGTGAGAAGTTTTTTTGAGTTACAAAATACTTTTCAAAGTGAAATTATTTTTGGGTGCAATTTAAGTACTTAGTTTTATGCTATGCTTTCAAAAAGTTATACTAAGTATTTTCAAAAAGAACCAAATGTTTTCATTGTTGGTGCAAATATTTTTGATGAATTTTGATGTATGACAAAGAGGGAGAGATGCGCTTAAGTTAGAAACTATTTTTCTCTCTTACCCAAGGATCAAAAAAAAATCAAAATGTTTTTTTTTGAAAAAAGGGGGGAGAGTGAGCAGAAGTTAGAAGTTTTCCCCAAAAGATCAAAAATGGGTTTTCAAAATTCTTTTTATTTTATTTTATCCCAAGGTTTAGCCCTTTCATCCAATCTAACTTAAGATATTGTCAAACATCAAAAAGGGGGAGATTGTTGGTGCAAGTTGCATCAGTGATGTCCTCCTCTAAATGTTTCAATGTTTGATAATATACTCAAGTCAGTGATATATTGAACAAGGGAAGGGTGAGTGAAGAAAACTGGACCAAAGTAAACCAAAGTCCTAGTAAACCTAGACAATGAGTCCTGGTTCAAAGAATTGGGCACTAAGTCCTGATCATGGATTGGGCACTAAGTCCTGACCGAGGGCTGGGCACCTAAGACCTGACCGAGGGTTGGGCATGAAGTCCTGGTTCGAGAAATTGGGCACTAAGTCCTGGCTGAGGGCTGGACACCTAAGACCTGGCCGAGGGCTGGACACCTAAGACCTGACCGAGGGTTAGGCATGAAGACCTGGTTCGAGGAATTGGGCACGAAGTCCTGGCCAAGGGTTGGGCACCGAAGTCCTGGACCTAGGGTTTGGGCACGAAGTCTTGGTCCGAGGGATTGAGCAACTTAGCTGAGCGATGACTAAGGACAGAAGTAGAGACGGGTGGAGGTTCGGACGTCTCGAGATCCGAGAGTATCGGAGGCTAAGCAAAAGTCCACCCGAATGGACTGGGTGGCAACCGTCTCCTGAGAGGAGTAGGTGAAAGACGCGTTCCCGGGGGTGGGAACTTGCGTCGGTTCGACCTAGGGTTTCATGGAAATCCAAAGTCAGAACCATCTTGTTAAGGCTAAGATTGTGTGTATATTTGCTTTGTATTTGTATATCTTGCAGGTACCTAGAATGGAAGACAAAGCAAGTGAACAACACACAACACGGCTGGAAGGTCTTCATCCAGGCGCCCCCATTGAAGGGGGCACCTCAATCAAAGGAAGAAAAAAACCCTTTCATCCAGGCGCCCCCATCAACTGGGGCACCCCCATTAAAAGGAGGCAAACCTGTCTTCATTCAGGCGCCCCCATCAATATAGGCGCCCTGGTTCAAAGTTGTATTTGCTGCTGCGAGTTCGAAGCAGAGATAAGCTTTGACTGGGTTCATTCAGGCTCCTGGGAGGTCCAGGGCGCCCTGGTCAAAGGGATTATCTGGTACGATGAGTTTGGCATGGAGATAAAGTTTGACCAAGCCCATTGGGGTGCCCCGGTGATCACAGGCACCCCCCATGAAGCCTATAAAAGGGGCTTCGACCCCAAGGCTCAAGACATGACTTCCAAACACGATTCTAAGCTTCCAAAGTGATGACAAAGCACTAACGATGAAGCTCTACGATCGGGACGCTCCAGGAGGAAGTGCGCGACACTTCAGAGGTCCAGATTGGTCCAGCTTCAATTCTGTTTTTTTGGTTTGAGTTTATATTTCTGCAGTTAAATTTATCTATCTTTCTGTTTGTAATTCTTGCACTGTAAGATGGGTTTCTCCTCCTTCGAAAAGTTCGGAAAGGAGGCCATTAGTGGACGGGCGTTCCCGTGCTTAGTCCTTGGATGTACTGACCCTGGGGGGTCGGGAACCAAGTAAAATCTCGCGTGCAATCTGTTGTTGTTTTGTCTTTTATTTTTCTGTTTTCCGCTGTGCTACTAACGCTCTGTTTAGAACGAATCTCGAAAGTAAGACGAGTTTCCACGAGAAAATTTTTCGGTCGATATTCACCCCCCCCTCTATCGACGGCACCGGTCCTACAGAAGTCACAAGGATTGGGAGCTACTCAAGTGTCAAAGATTTGTGGGATAAGCTAATAGAGCTTCATGAGGGCACTTCGGAGGCTAAGATGGCAAAGAGAGATCTTCTCCGATCCCAACTCAACAATATCAAACTTGATAAAGGGGAAAAGGTATCAAATTTACATGCTAGATTTAAGGAAATACTTAATGGACTAACCAATGTAGGAGAATAATTGTCCAACCGAGACATTTTGATGAAAGCCATCAATGCATTCCCACGAACGTCAAATTGGAGCTCAATGGTGGACTCATACTACATCTCCAAGGATCTAGAGAAAACATCTCTAGAAGAATTCTTCTCAACCATGGAGCTTCATGAAACTCGAGTTGGAGGAACAATTGAAGAGGTATACAAGCCAAGAAGTATAGCCCTTGTGGCAAACAAGGGAATAGGTAAAAAGAAGAAGGTTTTCTTATCTGATTCCGAGGAATCAAGTGCATCAATGGATAGTGATGTGGAAGCCTACATGGTAAGAAAAATGAGAAAAGCATTTAAACATGTTTCTACTAACAAGTCTCATGATAAGAAAGGGTCAAGAAGCAAAAGTAAAACAAGAAAGATCATTTGCTACAATTGCCAAAGAGAAGGACACATGAGAGATGAGTATCCTCTCTTGAAGAAAAGGAAGGAAAGAAGAAAGAAGAAAAGAAGAAATCAAAGGAGAAGGGGAAGAAAGTGCAAAACTTGAAGGCTACATGGGATGATTCATCCTCATCAGAGGAGGAGGAACATCATGTATCTTATTTCGCACTAATGAGAATTGATGACATTGCCTCTACGTCATCCGAAGTTGAAGAAGAAAAGAGCTTAAGTGAAGGGGGAGGCTCAACTTCGGAATCGGACATCTCAGTAAGTGAGGTATATAACTTACCCACTTCTACTCTTGTAAAAATAATTTCTAGCACTAATGATGATTTTGTTAAGGCTAGGAAAAAGGTTAAGTGCTTGAAAAATGAGATGAGTATGCTAAAGGAAAAATTAGAATCCATGAACATTAAGGATGATGGGCATTCTCCTTCTTCTATTTCAAATGACTCATGTTTAGAGGAAAAAAATAAGGATCTAAGGGAAAAGGTAGATAGTCTTACTAAGACCCTTAGAAAATTTGAAGTTGGCTCAAAAACACTAGATATGATAATTGGGAGTTAAAGAGCAAGTTTCAAGAAAGAAGGGTTAGGGTTTGGAAAATCTAGCAATAAAAGAATCTATCATTGTTTACTTGCTAGAGGATAAACAAGGACCAAGACCCTAAGTAAGAAATGGATCCCTAAGGAGTACTTGGTTAACCCAATTAGGAAACACTGCTATTGGGTACCAAAGTCAATCCTCAAGGATTAGAGGATTTGGGGGTGAAGTTAACCATGGTATTAAAATTTCAAATTTTTGAAATTTGGTTGGCTTGAGAGATTAAGGGGGAGTATGTAACCCATAGTGGAATTTCATGATGAATTGGGCTAAAAATGGTTTACCTTACAAGCATCTCATATTACTTTCTTCATGATTGTATTTATACATATGAGATGTTAGGATGATACAAATAGCTCACTTATGCTTATGACATATTGTTGGGTTGTTGGATGTATCATATTATTGAAAATAGACCAACTATGGGGAAAGCAAATGGTTAATTAATGGGCATTTTGCCCATAGATTATAGTTGGACATTTCAAATAATTTGAAAATCTTTTTGTGTTTTATGTGTTATGACATAGGTTTACAAACACATGGTTTCAAAACTAGGATGAAAGTTTGATACAAAATTGGAGGTTTTCAAAGGTTTTGAATTTTAGTTAAAAAGTCAAACATGTTTGGATTTTTCATGAAAATATATTTTTCTATGTTAGAATACATCATAAGAATCATGTTTGCAAAATTTCATGATTTTTTGAATTTTGTGAAATTTATGGTACGTTTCTGAATTTTAGCTCAGAAACTATTAAAACTGAAGAGTATCAGTCGACTGCCCCTGAGGGAAGTCGACTGATCCTTCTGTGAAATGACTGAAAGAAGGGACCAGTCAACTGATACCTGTCTCAGTTGACTAGTACTTCTGGTTTCTGATTTCTGGGATTTTCAGAAGGAGAAAAGTGTATCTATTTGATGCCAATGGGTGTTGTTGCTTTGGGCAATCCTTTTGATGGTGTCAAAGGGGGAGAATTTGGAGTTTAAGTTAGTTTTGTAACTTAACTTGTGGAAAATTAAAAATTATGTCGAGGACATAGGTTAAGGGGGAGCTCTTCATTGTAAGATCTTCTCTTTGTGCTCACTTCCTCCTCAAACTCTAGATTCATCTTGTAAGGAGGAAGAAAAATTGTGAGAGGTTGTTCTCCACCGAGAAGGAGAAAGACTTAGACGGAGATTGCCGGGGCGTGATCCACCGAAGGATCAAGGGATCATCCACCTCAAGGACACGCCATGGAGTAGGAGCAAGAAATCTCCGAACCACGTAAAACGGTATCGTGTTAGCATTGTTATTATAATTGTTAAGTTTGCTTTGTGCTAACCTTGTAGGGATAATTGTGACTTGGGGTGATCGAGCTATTCACCCCCCTCTAGCCGTGCCATCGGTCCTAACACTATTTATACTAATAGTCACATGAGAAAGTTTATGACACTCATATGACAATCTATGAAATTTTCTCATGGCGGGTCAATTCAGTACAAATTCTCTAATGTATACTCATGTGTCAACTTGATATCACATATCCATGACTTGTGAGCACAAGTCATCAATTGACCTACATGCTAGTCTCTATGCATTAATATTGTCCTTGAATATTAATACTTGACTAGGAATGGTTTAGTGTAGTGTTCACTACATTATCTCACTATCGATTCAACCAATCGAGATGATGTAGATAAGAACCTACTACCCAAGAACATTATACGGCAATTTACCAAAGGGCGTACCCAAAAATTGGTATTTACCAAAAGACGTACCATGGTTTCATTGTTACCAAATAACGCACTTATTTTAGTGAACTTCCTCTTATACCCCTCCTGCCAAAGTACTGCATGTCATTCTCTTTCTCTTTCTCTTTCTCATTCTTAATAACGAATTCCGAGACATTTGAAAAGATTTTTTCAGATTTTTTATTTTAAAATAATATATTATGGAATCGGATAAAAAACGTAAGATAAAAATTGAAAAAATATTTCAATTAAAAAAATATCTCATCAAACGTGATTTCAAATATATACAGAGATCATTTTAATAATTTAATAATTTTTAAAAATACAAATAAATAATTTTTTTATATTTGATTAATATAAATTAATATATTTAATAATATTATTAAATATATTAATATATAAAAAAAAAAGTTGAAGTTGATTTCAGGCCCACACAGGGCCTGAAATATTTTATTTCAGGCCCAGCGTGGGCCTGAAATATTTTATTTCAGGCCCAGCGTGGGCCTGAAATATTTTATTTCAGGCCCAGCGTGGGCCTGAAATATTTTGTTTCAGGCCCAGCGTGGGCCTGAAATAGAAATAACTCAGGGCCTGAAATTAAATGATTTCAGGCCCTGCGTCGAATTGAAATCATGTGTTATGATAGGGTTTTTTACGTAGGTCTAAAATGTAAAGAAACATCTCTTTATATTTTTGAAATCACAATAAAAATCATTGAGAAAGACTATTTTACGAGAGGAATTCTAATTAATATAAAATGATCATTATATTAAAAATGAATTATATATATATATATATATGAAGAAGTCAAATATTATTTATTATATTAATTTAATATTATATATTATATTAATATATTATATTTTAATAGATTTTGATTGGAGGGCCTGAAGTCATTTGACTTCAGGCCCTCCTTAGGCCTGAAGTCAGATGACTTCAGGCCCTCCTTGGGCCTGAAGTCATCTGACTTCAGGCCCTGCGTAAATAATTAATTTAATAAAAATAATTAATTATAAAAAAACTTCTAATGATTATTTTTGGTGTCCAAACTTCTAATGATTAAAAATTATATTGCAATAGGAGTTTTCTAGGTCTATCAGTGGGTTTCGCTCAAAACCCACTGATATTTTTTCAGAAATCCAGATATGAGAGGTCCATCAGTGGGTTTTGCTCAAAACCCACTGATGGACTAAACTACACCTATTCCTTTGGGAAAAATAATAATTTGAGGTTTAGACACCTAAAATATATTCTCCTAACTCTACCCTAACTATTGATAAAGTTTTTTCAGAAATCCAGATATGGGAGGTCCATCAGTGGGTTTTGCCTAAAACCCACTGATGGAAGAACTAAATTACACCTATTACTTTGAGAAAATTAATAATTTAATAATTTTTAAAAATATAAATAATTAATTTTTTATATTTGATTAATATAAATTAATATATTTAATAATATTATTAAATATATTAATATATAAAAAATAAAAAAAGTTGAAGTTGATTTCAGGCCCACGCTGGGCCTGAAATATTTTATTTCAGGCCTAGTGTGGGCCTGAAATATTTTATTTCAGGCCCAGCGTGGGCCTGAAATAGAAATAACTCAGGGCCTGAAATTAAATGATTTCAGGCCCTGCGTCGAATTGAAATCTTGTGTTATGATAGAGTTTTTTACGTAGGTCTAAAATGTAAAGAAACATCTCTTTATATTTTTGAAATCACAATAAAAATCATTGAGAAAGACTACTTTACGAGAGGAATTCTAATTAATATAGAATGACCATTATATTAAAAACAAATTATATATATATATATATATAAACAAGTCAAATATTATTTATTATATTAATTTAATATTATATATTATATTAATATATTATATTTTAATAGATTTTGATTGGAGGGCCTGAAGTCATTTGACTTCAGGCCCTCCTTAGGCCTGAAGTCAGATGACTTCAGGCCCTCCTTGGGCCTGAAGTCATCTGACTTCAGACCCTTCGTAAATAATTAATTTAATAAAAATAATTAATTATAAAAATACTTCTAATGATTATTTTAGTTGTCCAAACTTCTAATGATTAAAAATTATATTGCAATAGGAGTTTTCTAGGTCTATCAGTGGGTTTCGCTCAAAACCCATTGATATTTTTTCAGAAATCCAGATATGAGAGGTCCATCAGTGGGTTTTGCTCAAAACCCACTGATGGACTAAACTACACCTATTGCTTTGGGAAAAATAATAATTTGAGGTTTGGACACCTAAAATACATTCTCCTAACTCTACCCTAACTATTGATAATGTTTTTTCAGAAATCCAGATATGGGAGGTCCATCAGTGGGTTTTGCTCAAAACCCACTGATGGACTAAACTACACCTATTCCTTTGGGAAAAATAATAATTTGAGGTTTGGACACCTAAAATACATTCTCCTAACTCTACCCTAACTATTGATAATGTTTTTTCAGAAATCCAGATATGGGAGGTCCATCAGTGGGTTTTGCTCAAAACCCACTGATGGAAGAACTAAACTACACCTATTACTTTGGGAAAATTAATAATTTAATAATTTTTTAATAATATTATTAAATAATATATTTAATAAATTAATAAATAATATAGATTAATATAAATTAATATATTTAATAATATTACATCTTTTGGTAAATAATATTAATAAATATATTTAATAATTTTTTAATAATATTATTAAATATATTAATTTATATTAATCTATATTATTTATTAATTTATTAAATATATTATTTAATAATATTATTAAAAATTATTAAATTATTATTTTTCCCAAAGGAATAGGTGTAGTTTAGTCCATCAGTGGGTTTTGAGCAAAACCCACTGATGGACCTCCCATATCTGGATTTTTGAAAAAACATTATCAATAGTTAGGGTAGAGTTAGGAGAATGTACTTTAGGTGTCCAAACGTCAAATTATTATTTTTCCCAAAGTAATAGGTGTAGTTTAGTCAATCAGTGGGTTTTGAGCAAAACCCACTGATGGACCTCTCATATCTGGATTTCTGAAAAAATATCAGTAGGTTTTGAGCGAAACCCGCTGATAGACCTAGAAAATTCCTATTGCAATATTATTTTTAATCATGAGAAGTTTGGGCATCAAAAATAATCATTAGAAGTTTTTTTATAATTAATTATTTTTATTAAATTAATTATTTACGCAGGACCTGAAGTTAGATGACTTCAGGCCCAAGGAGGGCCTGAAGTCATCTGACTTCAGGCCTAAGGAGGGCCTGAAGTCAAATGACTTCAGGCCCTCCAATCAAAATCTATTAAAATATAATATATTAATATAATATATAATATTAAATTAATATAATAAATAATATTTGACTTCTTTTTATATATATATATATATATATATATAATTCATTTTTAATATAATGGTCATTTTATATTAATTAGAATTCCTCTCGTAAAGTAGTCTTTCTCAATGATTTTTATTGTGATTTCAAAAATATAAAGAGATATTTCTTTACATTTTAGACCTACGTAAAAAACCCTATCATAACACATGATTTTAATTCGACGCAGGGCCTGAAATCATTTAATTTCAGGCCCTGAGTTATTTCTATTTCAGACCCACTCTGGGCCTGAAATAAAATATTTCAGGCCCACGCTGGGCCTGAAATAAAATATTTCAGGCCTAGCGTGGGCCTGAAATCAACTTCAACTTTTTTTTATTTTTTTATATATTAATATATTTAATAATATTATTAAATATATTAATTTATATTAATCAAATATAAAAAAATTATTTATTTATATTTTTAAAAATTATTAAATTATTAATTTTCTCATAGTAATAGGTGTAATTTAGTTCTTCTATCAGTGGGTTTTGGGCAAAACCCACTGATGGACCTCCCATATCTGGATTTCTGAAAAAACATTATCAATAGTTAGGGTAGAGTTAGGAGAATATAATTTAGGTGTCCAAACCTCAAATTATTATTTTTCCCAAAGGAATAGGTGTAGTTTAGTCCATCAGTGGGTTTTGAGCAAAACCCACTGATGGACCTCTCATATCTGGATTTCTGAAAAAATATCAGTGGGTTTTGAGCGAAACCCACTGATAGACCTAGAAAACTCCTATTGCAATATAATTTTTAATCATTAGAAGTTTGGACATCAAAAATAATCATTAGAAGTTTTTTTATAATTAATTATTTTTCTTAAATTAATTATTTACGCAGGGCCTGAAGTCAGATGACTTCAGGCCCAAGGAGGGCCTGAAGTCATCTGACTTCAGGCCTAAGGAGGGCCTGAAGTCAAATGACTTCAGGCCCTCCAATCAAAATCTATTAAAATATAATATATTAATATAATATATAATATTAAATTAATATAATAAATAATATTTGACTTCTTTATATATATATATATATATATAATTCGTTTTTAATATAATGGTCATTTTATATTAATTAGAATTCCTCTCGTAAAGTAGTCTTTCTCAATAATTTTTATTGTGATTTCAAAAATATAAAGAGATGTTTCTTTACATTTTAGACCTACGTAAAAAACCCTATCATAACACATGATTTCAATTCGACGCAGGGCCTGAAATCATTTAATTTCAGGCCCTGAGTTATTTCTATTTCAGGCCCACGCTGGGCCTGAAATAAAATATTTCAGGCCCAGCGTGGGCCTGAAATCAACTTCAACTTTTTTTTATTTTTTTATATATTAATATATTTAATAATATTATTAAATATATTAATTTATATTAATCAAATATAAAAAAATTATTTATTTGTAATCATGTTTGATGAGATATTTTTTTAATTGAAATATTTTTTCGGTTTTTATCTTACGTTTTTTATCCGATTCCATAATATATTATTTTAAAATAAAAAATCTGAAAAAATCTTTTCAAATGTCTCGGAATTCGTTATTAAGAATGAGAAAGAGAAAGAGAAAGAGAATGACATGCAGTACTTTGGCAGGAGGGGTATAAGAGGAAGTTCACTAAAATAAGTGCGTTATTTGGTAACAATGAAACCATGGTACGTCTTTTGGTAAATACCAATTTTTGGGTACGCCCTTTGGTAAATTGCCGAACATTATTATACTTAGTTATTTGACACAAGTATAAAGTAAGTATAATAACCAAACATGCCTTTATTAATGATAGAATATAATACAAAAAATCCCTAGTCAATCATCACATAATTGGCTTTAGGGCTCCTACTAACATATAGATCATAGGCACTTTCATACTTTCCTATCATGCATAGAATTTCATTTGGAAAAACATTAAATAGAACTTTTATTACCTTTGTATTTGCATCAATGTTTCGAGACAGCTTTTTCAAGGTTATCAAGTCGTCAAATTTTTCACATCCTATGAACCATTCCATTGCTCTCCTCTAGTAGTTGAAGTCATCTTGTTCATATAGTGGAGGATCATAGATGTTTCGCCCTTCTTGAAGAGTCATCAACATTCTTGCAAAATTGTGTAAACAACAAAAATATTTCCAAGACTTTGTCATGGGATTAGTAGTGTTTTATAAAAAAATGCTAAAGTGGAAAAGAAAGAAAAATGCTTAGAAAGATCGTTAGATCATTTCAGAGCGACCTGGTTCTGATACTAATTGTTGGATTGTCAAAGATAGAGAGAAGGGTGTGAATCTCGATCTTTGCAAATTCTTTCTTTTCTCGGCACATAAAAAAAAAGAATAAAACAGCGGAAAAAGGAATGAGACATTTTTCATTTTACTTGGTTCGGAGCCTTCGATGACTCCTACTCCAAGGCTCGTAGTCGTCGACCGCTCTCGATTGGGCAATCCACTATAATCCTTTCTTCAAAAATCGTTCGGAGAAAGTGATATTGTAGAGAATGTAGGGGAATTAGTAACAACCAACTAATCCCATTGGAATATAAGTACAAGTACAAATAATAATGTTATACCGACACAAAAGTAGGTGATCTGAAGCGCAGTATGTCGGTGAGCTTTTCAAAGCTGAAGCAGTACAATTGGAAGCAGTTCGTTGACCCAGAAAGTAGAAAACTGAGAGAGCATAAGCGATGTGAAAAATTGAACTGCTAAAGCTGGTCTTAAGCTCCTTATATAGGCCTCAATCCTTCGACTAAAATTGTTCGGTCGAGGATAGGATCGATCGACTAAACCTCCTATTCAATCGATGAATCCCCACGCTATACCATCTTTGCTCTGCTCGGTTGTCGCAACAATAAATGAGTCCGTCGACGGAACCCCTGATGGGTCGACAGATAGGAACCTTTCCAAGTGCGTGCCCGCGCCATTCCATATATGGATTCATCAACTGATCCACTTATCTATCGACAGATACTTTTGAAAAGATGTTGAATTTAGCTTCACGATTGTCTGCTCGAGCTTGATCAGTCGAGTCAACTGAATTCCTGGATAAGAATGCTTGCACAATAATATGGAAAGTAAATGACTCTGCAAAACAGAGATTAGCCAGATAATATAAAGGAATTCATGAGTAATTTGATAGTCGCAATTATCCTGATCTCAACTTAGAAACCTCCGTAGGTTTCTCCAATTGGATGAGTGCCCTAAGGCTATCCCGGAGGGACACGACTTCACAGCTCTCTCCTCTAGGAGCTTACCTCACTTTCCTGCCAGACATCGGGTCTCCTAGACCTGTCTGGACTTCAGCTGCTCAATGATTGATTGCCTGATCCATTAAGACTTTTCTTGCAAAATTGATTAGCACAACAACAATAATAGTAATGCAAATAGTATTGATAAACCTATTCTTATATTTACCAATATCCGCTAGTACGGTCGACCCGTCGGATCAAATTTGCTTGGAGTTCACTCCTCCAAAACTTCTTGTTACCTAAGGTTATCTACCCTAGGTTACCTAGCTTCACTTATCAGGACATTTCATTGCTTGGCTTCACTCACCAAGGCACAACTTCACTCACCAAGACTTCACCAACCTAGCTTCACTCACTAGGGCCTGACTTCACTCATCAGGACTTAACCAACCTAGGTTCACTCATTGGGGGTCAGCTTCACTCACCAAGACTTCACTTTCCTAATCCCTAGTTAGGACTAGTTACTTGGTAGACTTACCACCTGATTAGGTATTAAAGATACTGTTAAACAAATATCAAAACCCTAAAAGTCGATTGCACTAACACCGGTGAGTGAAGCATGGCAGTGAAAAGTCCTAGTGAGTGATGTTAGGCAATGGAAATCCTAATGTAGGTAACCTTGGAAGTCTTGGAGGAGTGAACTCCATGCAAGTTTGATCGGAAGATTTCCAGTTGACCGCGCACGGTCGATCGGACCAGCGGATCTTGATAAATCTAACTATAGATTTATCAATATTGTTTTGCATTACTATTATTGATGTTGTGCTAATCTAGTATTGTAGGAAAAGTCTTAGTGAATTAGGCGATCAGACACTGAACAGATTAAGTCCAAATAGGTTCCAAATAGGTTTGGAGGAACCTATGTTTAGTAGGTGAGTAAAGGTAAGTCCTAGAGGAGAGTGCTATGAGATCGTATCCCGATGGGATAGCTTTAGGTGCTGATCTAACTAGAGAAATCTACAAAGGTTTCTAAGTTGAGATCAAAACAAGTCCTATTGTCGCTTACTCATGCAATATACCATATATGTTTCTGTGCTAACTCTGTTTTGTAGGGTTAATTCTTAATATATTATTTGTGTTGTGCTAATAATTACATGGAAATCAGTCAAAGAAAGTTGACCAAAGGTTCGATCGACTGAGCAAGTGAATTGATCGACCGAACCAGCTAGACTGCACCAAATTGGGAAGAATTTAGGTTGTTCAGTAATCATCAGGATTAGTCAACCGAACCATATTTGGTATAGCACGGGTATGTAGATGGAAGTCTTTTCTGTCGACTGATCAGGATGATCAGTCAACTAACTATATTTATTACGTTGCAAGCCGAGCAAAACAAAGAAGGAATGGCGCAGGATTCGATAGACCAAATAGGAGGGTCACTCGACTGAATGGTTTTTCAGTCAACCGAACCGTGCCTATATAAGGAGCTCGAGAATAGTGCACTGATCATCTCTTCGACTTGCCCTACACTCTCCTTGCTTCGATGAACTGCTCACGCTCTGCTACTATGACTCAGGGAAGCTCTCTGACACGCTGTGCTCAAGATCATACTTCTGTGTTAGTATACTTGTGTTTATTTCGTACTTGTACTTATATCTTAAAGGGTGTTAGTAGGTTGTTACTAACCTCCCTTATATCTTATACGATATTACTTTCTCCAAAAGTTTTTCAGAGAAAGAATTATAGTGGATTGCCCAACGAAAGAGGTTGAAGACCATGAGCCTTGGAGTAGGGGTTGCTGAAGGTTCTGAACCAAGTAAAAGAAAAAGAATACTTTATTTTCTACTACTTTACTTTATTTTACGTTGTCGAAAAGAAAAATTTATGAACGATCTAAATTCACCGCCGCCCCCCATCCTCTCTCGGTTTTCAACGATCCTACATGTATGTCCTGGGAGTCCTATATGATAAGGGTCTCCTTTAATTGGACAACCCTAAAAGTTATCTTGAAATAGAGATTACTTCCAAGCAAGGAAGGATTTAATAGACGCTTAATGGGTTTTTTTCTAATTCCGTGTTAGGATATGACTTGCGTAACCAATCATGTATGATCGAGGAGCCCTATATGATAAGGATAATCCTTTAATCGGACATTCTAACTGACGCCATCTATCTAATGTTATTGAATACCCATAGGAAGATACTCTGGTGTATCATTTGTAAGATTACACCTATAATTAGCTAAACTTTCTACTTGTAGAAACTAAGGGTGTGTTTGCTTTAGTCATTTTCCATTTTTATTTTCCATTTTTTAGAAAATGCTGTTTGGTTTGTCATTTTCTAATCTCATTTTCTGGAAAAGGAGAGATCATTTTCTGAGAAAATAGAAAATGACATTTTGTCATTTTCTAGAGAAGGGAGAATACGGTAGTGGAAAAGTGGAAAACGCGGTGGAAAAAGTGGAAAATGCGGTCGAGTCGCTCGCCGCTTGAAAGTCTCTGCCCTAGCCCCTCGCCGCTCGCACCCTCGAAGCCTCATCGAAAAAAAAGGGAAGGAAAAATCGCCGCCGCTTCATCTCCTCCATCAGACCTATCGAACCCTTTCTCCTGCGCTATCTCTGTCGTTTTAGGTCCTTCATTTTGCACGCCTCTTCTCCTCCTCCTGCAACTCGATGCGATGGGTGATTGTGAGATCGAGCGAGCTGAGATCTGATTCAATTCGGCAGAGGTCGCCCCGTTGCGTGGTAAGTTCAATTTCACACATATTATTCACGAGCTTGTTATTTTGCAGTTCCTTTTTCCTCTTTCATTGATCGGTCTTTTGCAATTTGTTCCTGATTAGCATGTGGTTCCTAGATTCTTGAAAATTGATAGCTTTATTCTCCTTCACACTTTGATTTTTCAGTGTTTGCGATGAAAATCCAATTTGGTTAAAGATTCAATCAATCACCACCATAGGTGGCCTCTTCTACCCATGTATATCTTATTAATCTGCAATTCAGACATCACATATGCACCTTTGCTGTTGTAGATATTTTAAAACCCATGAATAGTTACAAAATCATACGGCCTTGAAAGCCTCAAGGGCTTGAATAAAGACGAGTGCTTATGAATGGAAAAAAAGGGTTTATACAATATATGATGTGAGATTAAGAGTTTGTTTAGTTGAATGAAAAAGTGGATTATGAAAAGGATGCACTTTAAAACCTTCCATCCTTACTACAATTTATCCGGAAATTTAGAAAGGATGGAAAACCTGATGGATAAGGGATCCCTATAAATCACTATTTTGGTTCTACCCAAATCAGAAGGAAACTCTAATGTAGGACTAAATGGCTGCATAATCTAGTATTATAATGTTGAATATGGCAGGTTTTGCATTTTCTTTAGTTGCACTTTCAGTATAATAGAATATGGTAAGATAAAATGCAAATGACTAGAGTTTTCTGGACTATGTAGGTTTCATAAAATATCAAATTAACAGTATAATGCTTCATTATTTGGTTGCCAACAATATTGATTTTATGTATTTATAGTTTTAAGTTTCTTCAAAGCTGAGCAGTAGGCATAGGCTACATTTCAAAGCTTTCCAATACATTTTTTTTCTGCCGGTTAGAATCATGCTTCCATATGATTTCGAGACCTGATTTCCAATACATTTCGAGACCTGAACTTACGCATCAGTTATCAATGATATCTAGACCTGATTTTCTTATGAATGATTGTTTAACTTGTTTTTGTTTGGAAAATTCTATGTTTTTGCACATCATCTCTGATATTATTTACATCTCTGATATGTTTCTGCACATCATCTCTGATATTGTTTTTGTTACAAGCTGTGATATTACAAGCTGTGGGATGTTTCTGCATATAATATAACACTGATATTGTTTCTGCACATCCGATATTATTTCTGCACATCACTGATATTATTTCTGCAGCAAACTCCTGTTTCTTTCTTCATCTCCTTGTGCAGCATAATGAAGCTCAAGAAGCATACCTAGAGGAAAATGTTCCTACTCTGGAGTTCCAGAGTATGATGGGCATCAAATAAGTTTGTCAATGCATATTATGGGGACCGTAGCATACCAAATAGGATGATGTTATAATGCAGACTTTCTGAAATCGAGATGATTATTGGAAGAAAAGGATGAGAGAAGGGTATCATACCATACTGAAATTGACTTGTACATCCACAGTGATATCTTGTAGGTCATGTATCTGTGTTGTAAATAAGAAACCTATAACTCTCTTGTTATACTATAGTAATTTGAAAGGTACAGGAATATCCCTAGCCAATAGTTTTTATTTCCTTTGTTTTTGTAATGAAGTATCTTTGCAGTGAATTTGGGACACAATTGTTTGTTTTTCTGTGTTTCAGTTGGGCATTCTTCTATTAGATTTCATGTTCCATGGAGCACTGCAATTGCTTGTGTTTTAGTATGTTTGTCAAATTCTTATCTGTTGTTTCAACTGCAATTGCTTGTGTTCTAAAAGGTCCTTTGCCTCATAAAAATAAAAATAGAGGATCTGTATCAAGCAGCATTTTCTGACACAAATCTCTAGCAAACGAGATGAATTGAGATCTGATTTTTAGTTACACTTGAAATTTCACAGCAGTTCAATGACATATGCAAAAGAAACATCACTTGCATTTGATTGCCTTGTCCATGCCAAACTGAAATACTTTTCCTTTGATGGATTTGAAGTTTGAACAAAAAAATCATGCTTATTCGAGCTAGGTATGCCTAGTGGAACATCACTGGGTTGTGGCTCATTCTACAGAGTAGTTTGTTTGCTATTCTTATTTTGTTTATGATCAAGATTTAGCTGAAATGTATATGTGCAGGCTGATATTGCTTTGAGAAAGCCCCTATCGCATTGACCTTTAGTGTATCCTTATTCATTATTTTTTGAGTAGGCGACTTTTTAGATATGGACTTGGTTGCTTCCTAATTACCGAATGAAAGCGATTTTTATTTTAAAAATATTTATAAAATTTTTGATTAAAAAATATTATTTCTAAAAAGAATTATAATGTTGCACCGATTTTTATTTTTTTTAAAAATTATTTTATTTATAATTTTCAATATAACAAACCAAACGCATTTTCCAGTTTTCTTTTCTAGAAAATAGAGTTACAGTATATCATACCAAACGTATTTTCCGTTTTCTGAAAACTAGATCAGAAAATAGAAAACAGAAAACAGAAAATAGAAAATATTTTCCAAACCAAACGCCCCCTAAGATATTAGCTATCCATAAAATATCAATAACTATTTACCTACCATTTTCTAAATTTTTCTCTTTCTCTCTATCTCTTCTGCGATCATAAATAAATGTGAAATTATTTTTATTATTATATTAGTGATATTTTAATTAATCATTAATTTACTATTAAAATTTTATTCGATGGTTATTAATGACTGAATTTTATTTCAGTTGTTAGGTATTTTTTCTCACGGTGTTATCGAATAAAAAAATATTTTTCAATTTTACCACCGCAGCCGCCTGCAAAATTACCACCATGCATGACTATCAGTCATTGGCCCTCCACTGTGGTCGGGTGGCAAGATCATGATTTTTATCACGGTGTCCTTCGTGGCCAAGCTATGATAGGCCTCCTGACCAATTTCTACCCGGACCTGGTTGCAATTTGATGACTATTTTTTATAATCCTTAATAAGGTAGTAGGTAGATATAACATAAAAATATAAAAGTTTATTATTTTCTATAATAGGAAAAAAAATTATATATATTTTTTATAGATCCTATAATACAAATTATACTAATATAATATCCGTGCGATGCACGAGAATCTTACATAATTCAAATAACATGTTTAGTGATAATATATATATATATATGTCAATTTTTATTATATAAGATATTAATAATGATTATAAGTTTTATAAAGGTGGTGGATATGGATGCGATCTAAAGTTTACTTTGCTTTAATAGGGGTGTGTCAAATCTGTGCTATAGTGCAACACACAGATAACACATGAAAACCCTAGTAGCAAGTTACTGTGATGGGTCATCCCGCATATAAAAATTAATTTAATATCAAAGTGGATCAATGACCTACATATCAGATATTAAATTGATAAGAACAGATATTATATTTGATCTTAATTAAAAGGTCGAGAAATGTATAAGTTGACTTAGGGAAAAGTTTTTTTTTCATTTCTAAGAAAAAAATATATTTAAATTTTCACTCTGACTTTTAAATTATAAATATCAAACATCACATTTACAATGATTCAAACTTTTGTATTGATTTTTTTTATTTTAAAAATCTCTCACAAATTTTATAATGGTGATGTCCAACTAATTTTATAGTTGGAACTAAGTGGCGACTCGGGTGTAGGCGTCGATTGACCATGCTAGAAGGCTTGCGAAATCACAATCGTTGGTCCATTGGTTCCGTCTGAGCCACGATTATGATCTCAGTTTTGCTGCAATTTCGATCTTAGCCTGGTTGCGATTTTTGCAGAGATCAAGATCGAGATTTGTGATTTTGTGGTTTAGCCGCGATTATCGTCTACCGACTGTGCGCGAGTGGTCATTGCAGTTGCTATTCGTGCCAATCACAACCTCTAATCGTAATTTTGAAGATAAAATTAGAAAATAATTTTAAATTTAAAATAGTATTTTAAGAAATATATATATATATATATATATAATTTTTTATTTATAATTCAGATGTCTAAATTTTATCAGATTAATCTTAGATAATAAATTTAAATATAGAACATTCTGTAGAAAATATAAAAGTTACGTATCTTTTAATGAGTTGCTGGTCGTTAAAAAGAAGGTAAGTTAAAATTTTCTAGCGCGTGGGAAAAGATTAGTCTAATGATGCTCAATTAAGTAAAGGACGATTAATTTATTATAATGAGATAGAGATTAATTTTTACATATTCTCTAAGAATGTTTTTTTTATTCATTTATCAGTCTGTTATAAATTAATCCGATAATTTATTATTTTTTCATATAATCTAAGAATAAATTACTAAGGAGGTATAATATGAATATAATGGATCACAGATTTACTAGGATGGACAAGGACAAGCGTTAATAAAAGGGTCAAGGGTGGGCCAAAGGTTCTGCTTCCACTTATTTTTGCTGTTGTTCAATTGTGTTCGTGGGTCGCATGCGCAATCACCGTGAGAAAAAACTTAAAATTAAAGCGGAGTTTCTAGAAACCGTGGGACCTGAAATGAAGCATCCAATAAAAAAAGTGGAGTTTCTAGAAGCCGTGGGACCTGCCAGCTCTGGCCTTTGGGCTTGAGCATGAACAGATGGTAAATGACGAAGGAAGGAAGGAGCATAATCTAGCTAGCGAGGGAACATCGCGCGCCGGTGGAGTGGTTGATATTCTGGAGCCTACTCATTCATGTTGGAACTTAATAATTTGACTCGTGGTTCCCGATACCGATGTGCAGACAAGAAGCCAGAAGATGGGGTTGAAGATATTGTTCTAGAAGGATGCGGACGAACATTGACTACTTTTTTAAAGCCATGGCCAAATTTTTTGAATTGCAAAGATTTTTTTTTTTAAAAACGCCTTTTATTATCAATTTTTCTATATAAACACTATTTTTAAAATATATATATATATATATTTAACAACTTTATTTAAAATTACTATAGTATTTTTTTAAAAAATACTATAATAGAGAAAATTTTAATACAAACTTATTTATAACAGTTATAGTAAAGATTATTGCATGGGTGTAATAATTTTGAATAAATTTGTCATCATTTTGAATAATAGTATTGAAAATTTGAAATGAATTTGACCAAGTTAATGTGATATTGATCAATTATTTGTAGTATTTTTTTAAAAAAAAATTATAGCATAAAGTATTTGGATAAAATTATTCGGTCAAAGTTGTTATCATTTATAGTAATTTTGAATAAAACTCTACACATTGCATCTATTTTTAATAAAACTTTATGCATTGTGTCTTTTTTAGAAATAAAAAGCTACTACAATAATTAATATAAATTTGACAAATTAGAATGATTTTAATCATGTTGAAATAACTTTGATCAAATTTAAAAATATATTTGATATAACAATGCCTCATGTATAAATGATATTTTTGATTAAATTAGAACAATTAATTATGTTGTATAAGTTTTAGTATTAGAATAAATAATTTTTAAAGATAAAAAATAGGATAAGATGTTGTTTTGATATTCTTTAAAATTGAAGTGTTTTTTGTATGATAAATAAATAAAATATTTTTAGATTCCTTTTTTCTTAATTATTTTTTGAAAATAAGAAATTAGAAAATAATAAATTTGAATGGCTTCTAGAAGCTGGGGGTTGAATGGAGTCTTTTGCTTAGGGATGGACCTCGGTTGTTTAGGGCATCTTCAATCCATCATCAAAATATTATATTTAATATAAAATTAACATATTTCACTCCAATACCTACATTAAACTCTCACAACAAATTTGATATGGGACATAAAAATTGATGATGATACACTATTCCCACATCAAAGATAGATGTAATTTATTAAAAAATTTATTTTAAATTATTTATTAATTTTAAATATATTAATTTTCATAAAAATTAATATATTAATTATTCGGTCAAGGTTGAGTGGTGCTACTCATGGAGTTAGATATTAATTAATTAAATTGTCAGTGATTTAATTAATTAATGGACATGCGAGATCTTAAACATGGGGAGATTATGTACACATAATATGGTGGAGCTCATATTTAATTATGAAACTGGTGCGGTAGTTCAGTGGTAACCCATTAATGGAGCGGGTTATCATTAATGGATCGGGCTTAGGATCCATTAGGAGACCAAAACCAACTCCTCCTTATGGTCCATATTGTAGCCTATATATACCTCATGAGTCATGAGACCAAGGGACAACAATTAACCTAAGCCTTGGTTTTTTTTTTTCTCTCTCTCCTAGGGTTGGTCGGCCAAGCAAGCAGGTGTGGGCGACAAAGAAGAGATTTTTTTTCTCTTCTTCTCTTCATCTTCTTCATCTCCTTTACTCACCTCCTCCTTTAAGCGTGGGGCTAGGTCAAGAAAAGGAAAGGATTTCCCTTCCTTTGGCCAGCGGCGCAAACACAAGGGAGGAAGGGGTGGTGGCCGGTGGCAATCAAGAGGAGGGCCGGGGTCGGGTTGCTTGGGTTTAAGGGAAAGTATTTTTTCTTTCCTTCTCTTCTTCTTCTTCATCTTCTCTTCTCTCCTTCCTTGTGCTTGTGGCTAGATCAAGAAAAGAGTTTGTTTCTCTCTTTTGGCCGATGGCAACAAGGTGGAAGGGTGGTGTCCGGCGCAAGCAAGGAAGAAGGTGGTGCTTCTTCTTTGGTGATCGACGCAAGCAAAAGGAGGAAGAAGGAGTCTCTTGGTGGCTTTGTTTCTTAGAAGATCATCGCCCACACGACGTCCAAAAAGAGGATAGGAATACAGTAGAAGATCGCAAGGTAAACAAGAGGTATAAATCTTGTTTTGGTTCATTCTTGCATCTTAATTAATTGTATTCATGTTTATGTCATGGACCCCGAAATCAAACACAAAAACTAGCGATTAAATAATCATCTATTCCCGCAGCTAATCGATTAGAAGAGTTAGATTGTTTGAACAACAAGTTTATTCAAGCGATCGCTCAATCGATTAGTACAATGATAAAACGGTCGCTTGGGAAGTTTCTTTCCATCCGAATTTGTTTTAATTAATAAAATTTTAATCCGAGGACATGGAGAGGAATCCCGATGCAACTGAAACCAACACCACGGACCATAGATTGTCTCAACAAGACTTGGGTTTATTACACTATTTTTTGGGGATCGAGATCGCCTATTCTCCAAAAGATTATCTCTTGTCTCAGTTAAAATATATAGCTGATCTATTTGAGCATGCATGTCTCATTGACAACAAGGTAGTTGATACTCTCCTTAAGATTAATATTCGGTATTCTCTATTAGATGGTTCTCCTTTGCTAGATCCTAGCCTCTATCGTACAGTTGTGGGAAGCTTTGTTTATATCACTGTGACTCGTCTTGATATTGCATATGCTATGCATGTGTTTAGTCAGTTTGTCACTGCACCTACCATAGTTCATTAGGCTGCTGCTCTTCGTATTCTCCGGTATCTTCGGGGAACTCAGGTTCAGTCTCTTATTCCCTTCTACTTCCTCGTTAGAGTTGTGTGTATACTCTGATACTGATTGGGCAAGTGACTCTATTGATTGTAAGTCCAACACCGGCTTCTGCATTTTTTTTGGAGATTCACTTATCTCTTAGAAGAGTAAGAAACAAGATGTTATTTCTAGATTTTCCATAGATGCTGAGTATCATGTCATGACTATCATCACTTGTGAAATTGTTTGGCTATATTGGTTGCTTGTAGATATGGAAAAATTTCTTCGACAACCTACTGCTTTTTATTGTGATAATCAGAGTATCATTCAGATTGCCCGCAAGCTAATTTTTTATGAGAGAATGAAGCATATTTAGATTGATTGTCATTTCATTCATCATCATCTACAGCTTGACACTATCATGTTGCCTTTTGTTCCTTCCTCATTGCAGATAGCTGATATGTTTACTAAGGCTCATTTCGCTTCACGATTCTATTTTTTGTTTAACTAACTCTCAATGCTTTTAGCTGTAGCATCGTGAGTTTGAGGGGGATATTAGATTGTATATATCTTAATTATTTGTTTATAGTTTTTAGGATATTTTATTCTTTTTTTTTCTTTTTTAATTTAGGGTTTAAAATTGTTTAACCCATCTATTTTTTCTAAAACACTTTTAAATTTTATTAAGGTGACTATTTTTCCTTTTTACCATTTCTACAACACCAACATTAACGGCCACCATCCCAGGAGACCTCCACATCATTTTTCACTTGAGCACCAAGTAAAGTCTCCCTATCGTATATATATAGGTCAAATTAACAAAATAAAACTTCTTTAATAATAATAATTATAATAATATTATTATAAAAATTAAAACCTAGAAAGTTTTGAATTTAACAAAGACAAAAAGTTAGCCCAACAACCGTTTGTAAATCACAATGATGCATTGTTAAACGAAGAATTTATTTCATCCAGAATTATCTAAGCGCTATCGGCTAGAGGTGGTATATCATATCGTATATCATCCTATTAAAAATTTTGATATTTAAAAAATATATATTAATATCGAATCAAAATTTTAATATATCAAAACTTTGATATATTAAATTTTTGATATGGTTAAATTCTATATCGTTCCTATTAAAATTATTCACTATTTCACTATTTTTTATATATTAAATTATAAAAAAATATATTTATCATTAATCACAATATTAATTTTCAAAAACTAACAACATTTTTTGAAATTTAAGATGATGCTAAATTTTGAAATTCAATACTAGAATCATATTGATTTTCGGGAATCATATTGATTTTCGGAAATCAACCTCACCTCACATATATTGTTTTTCAAAATTCAATATCGTACTAAATTTAGAAATTCAGTATCGCAGCGATACTGAATTTTAAATTTTAACATCACTAAATAATTGACAAAAAAAATTATTCAATATATCAGTATATCGAAAAATAAATCTTATATTAATATCAATGCATTAAAATTTAATACAATATAACACCATATCAAGATTTTTATAATATATATTATACGATATAATATATATATTATATCAAACATGAAACCTTTAAGCCGCGGCAGTCGTTGTGTCCGCATTCAAAGTCAAATATGGCAACTAATTATACTATTCTATATAGAGACCAGAACAACTAATTAATTTATAGGCCAAGCCAAAGGTGCGCTTACTTATTTCACGTGCTTGTTTATTTATTAGTGTATTTGTTTGCCACCAGAGCAAATACACTAACAAATAAACAAACACGTGAAATAAGTAAGCGTACCTTTGGCTTGGCCTATAAATTAAAATTAATGCTGCTCTCAAAGACTTGAGTCCTGCAAGTTCTGTCACTCCCCGAACAGAGCCGGCGCCTTTTCTTAATCAAATCTCCACAATGCCGGAAGTAGCACCGGGCGTTAGAGTCCTCGAGAGATCTGGAGTGGCTCCTCCGCCGGGATCGGTGCCCGAATCCTCTCTCCCGCTCACCTTTTTTGACATCGGTTGGCTTTACTCTGGACCAGTGCAACGCCTTTTCTTCTACCCTATCCCTCACCCGACCTCTTACTTACTCCACTCCGTCCTCCCTACTCTCAAGTCCGCCCTCTCCTCCACGCTTCGGGAATTTTTCCCTCTAGCCGGAAAGATCCGCCTCGCCCCTGGGAGTGATACCAAGTACGAGCTACACTACGCGGAGGGTGACTCTGTTTCCTTCACCATCGCCGAGCATGACGGAGACTTCGGCCAACTCTCGGGGAGTCACGCACGGGAATACACCGGTATAGTTCCTTTGATCCCTCAACTGCCTGACCCCGACGATGGCGGGCGGAAGGTGATGGCCGTGCAGGTGACTCTGTTCCCAAACAGAGGCGTGGTTGTAGCCGTGACCGTCCACCACGCCGCATGCGACGGCTCCAGCTCCACCCGGTTCGTGTCGTCCTGGGCGTGTAGAACAGCAGGGAAAGAAAAGGTGGCGCCGGCGGCTCCCTTCTTTGATCGCAGCTCGGTTCCCAATCCTAATGATTTGTACTCCAAGTTCTTTAACAGCCTCGCATCCGACGCTCAATCCATCGAGTCGATGATGATTCAGTTCGCTCCACCAGACGCCGTCGTTGGCACTGTCACCCTTAAGTCGGACGACGTCCGAAAGCTCATGGAGGCGGTCTCCTCCGAAGATAACTCCTTCCGCTGCTCCACCATCTTGGTGGCCTATGCCTATGTGTGGGTTTGCCTCGTCAAAGCGAGAGACTACGACGAGGACAAGACCGTGCACTTTGCATTTCCAGGAAACTGCAGGGAACGGCTGCAGCCACCGCTCCCGGCAGAATACTTCGGGAACTGCGTCGGTGGCTACTTCGCGGAGGCGAAGGCCGGCGACCTCACTGGAGAGAATGGGTTTCTGACGGCGGCTCGAATTGTCGGAGAAGCCATCGAGCGGTTCAAAGCAGGCCCAGTAAAGGACGCAGAGAAGTGGCCGGAGAAGTACCAGGAGATTGGGTTGCAGCAGCCACTGAGCGTGGCAGGGTCGCCGAGGTTCAAGGTCTATGACGTGGACTTCGGGTGGGGACGACCGGCGAAGGTGGACATGCCGTCTATAACATGGGTTGGAGCCATTTCTGTGTCGGAGAGCAGAGACGAGCAAGGCGCAGTGGAGATTGGGTTGGTGCTGTCAAAGCCTCAGATGAAGTCGTTTGCAGCTCACTTCTCCGATGATCTTAAACTATTTTGACATGAATCTCAGCAGCTCTAAACTAGAATGCCATTGCATTAGATCCCTAAATAAACATTTCTTTAGGCAGTGATGATTCCGATGTGAGCTGGCTTGCTTTTCTACTTTTATGAACTTGTATTTTGTTGCTTTCGTTTGAAGATTTCACTATGTATTGATCATTAATTAAGACGAGGTAGTAGCAAATTTATTGTCATACTTACTGAGTGGGCATAAACATAACTATCATAGTAAAATAAGAAAATCATGTAATGAAGTAGTTGAATCTTTCCAGAACATTTATGCGTTTTGTTGGGATACAAGCAATGTCAAATACTGATAAGACAGAAAAAAAAATCAAAGGTTTAAAAAAAAATAAAAGATATCTTCATTGGTATTCATTGGTATGATATTATTTAATTAGAATCTAAAAATAAAATTATGAAAGTTTATGTCTAAAATAGACAAAATTATATCATTACAGAGATATCTAAATTCTTTATATCTCAATAGTGACATCGGAATCATAATCTAGACCGAGGGGGGGGGGGCGAAAGTTTGCGGGGAGGCTTGAACTATAAGAGTAATGGTGATCCTTCGTTAGAAGCAATGTTTATTAGGGATACAATTCCCATGTTGGTAAGATATGAAAAGGATCATTGGTTTAAAAGGATAAAAGATATCTCTATTGACATGAGACATTTTGAGTACAACACAAAAATAAAACCACAAGGACTTGTGTTCAAAGTGGATAATATCCTATCATTATAGAAATATCTAAATTCCATGAGTATCATTGTTTACAATATTTAGCATGAAGAATATCCTCATTTTTGAGATCGATCGGCCGTTAAGAAGGGGTGAATTGCTCCTAAAAAAGTAAACTTGATCTATTGCTTTCTTTACAATATAGTTAGTTAATACAAAATAAAAACTTATAAATTAGATTAATTTGAAAAAAAAGAGGCACAACAAATTACTTAATTGCAATAAGCGTGGTTGCTAATCCAAGGCAATGAAATAGCTCAATCTTCATATGCACTCCTTGTGGGTGGAGAAGTCTCTTACAGAATTCAAAAATCAGAGAAAATAGAAGAAAACTATTATAGAATTGGTTACAGTTCGAATCAATGGAAACTCTGAGTTCATGGGTTTATTTATAGTCCTTGAAAAAACTTATCGAAATAGTGGCGTGACACTTCTTAGGCACCCGAATGTACACGGGCGCCTAATACTGGGTCAGTGCTTATCCATGTTGCAACGCCTGCAGAATGGCTAGCTAATAGAATTTTGACTCGAGCACCTGTATGCCTTGGCGCTCGAGTTGACTCGAGCACCTGAGTTAGGCTGAGTCTGGTTAATCTTTGATTGACTAGTCTTCTGGCGCTTCTGGGTGATTTCTAATAATCCAAAGTTGGACTCACCTGAACTTGTTTCCGACCTTCTCCTCGAGCAGACTTCCTCTCTGCTTCTCGTCCCTTGGACGTCGTGCGTGTCCTTCTCGCTCTACCGGTATACTATTTCGAAGCCTTCATGTCCCTCGGATGTGCCAAGTCCATTGGCTCCCTTCCTGCATCATCTTTCTCATTTGCTGCATCTTTCGCTTAACTTTCTATACTCCTAAGCTCCTGCACATTTAGACACAGGGATCAAATATCAACAAGACTTAAATTGACTCGGTTCACGACATCAAAACCATCCCGGGGTACTTACAATTTCTCTCTTTTTTATGTGCATCAACCAGAATTAAGTTAGGGTTAAATATAAACATAGACAAAAGAATAGGTAATAACATTTTGCAATAAAGTATAAAAAGACAGTTAGAACCTCCCCTTAACTTAATTCTCATTTCTCCTCGTTTGATCACATCAAAAAAATGGATAAGGGAAAAATGTTTTGTTTATGACAACAAACTCTTTTCTTTTCAAAAAACTTTGGTAATTTTTCTAAGTTAAAAAAAATACACACACACAATTAAAAGTGATCGAAAGATTAAGTTTGTCAAAAATCAATTTTTAAGGATTTTTATGGTTAAAACTCAATTTTTGATAACCTTATCTTTTTATCTAAATTTTTCAAAAATTTGAGAATTTGTCAAAATACTATATCTCTTTGTATAAAAATTTTTTAAGTGGGAATACCTTTTTCATGAGTATGGAAAAATAATTCATTAATAATGCATGAATTTTTGAAAATAATTGCTTAAAAATATATTTTAACTTTGAAAAATCTTGATAATTTTTTTTTTGTAAAAGTTAAAATCCAATGGTTAGTTTTCAAAAACTTCGATTTTCTAAAAATCGACTTCAAACTATTTTTTAAAATTAAACTTTTGACTTTTGAAAAAATCGAAACAAAAAAAAATATTTAACAATTCAAAAAATCTCAAAAATTTTCTGTGGATAGATATGAATGAATTCTATCACAAAAAAATTTAATAGTAAAATTTATGCAAAAATATGAATTTTTGAAAGAAAAAAACATTAAAAATTCCTAAAAAATATTAATTACTAGCATGCTTAATAATAATTTTCAACAGATTAATATAGATTTAGGGACCCAAAATAAATTTCTACCAACATAATTTATCAAGTATTTGAGCAGTATATTATTTCTAGGTACTTTTGTAATTTGCCCATTTTGATTTCTCATATACCAGCTAAGTCCTTTATTATTTTTAATATTTTTTTAGGAGTATTGAAATATGTGAGCATGCAAAACCCCTTTTCAGCACTTTAATCTGTTCTTTTAGTTTTTCATTCTCAATTTTTAAACTATTATAAAGATCTAGTGGGCATGCTTTTGTTAATTTCTTTTTGAGATTTACAATTTTAAATCTATGTTTGCACAAGGATTTGGACATCAACTTGATACCATTATAGAGTTGATTTGGAGGTAAGAGACATACCTCACTTACCATGTCAGATATGAAGTTGGAGTTTTCATCTTCTTACGTAGCTTCCCATTCATTGATATTTTCTTCTAAGGTAGCTTCGTCGTATGTTGTTTGGTGATTAGTCATCAATGCTAGTTTGGCGTATTCCTTGACTTCAGATTCATCCGATGATGCTGAAGGGATCTATGGGTAAAAATATTTAAAATCGCAGCGGAAATAAGATCCCTCGAGCGATCCATGCGAAAAAAAAACTCATACAAAGTGATCTACAATTCCTATCTTATAGGAATACCTTTGTCGCGTGCCCTTCGCTTATCCCGCTAGTCCTTTAGTTCGCCGGATCGCTTACACGTTCAAGTGTCCGTGTCTCTATGTATATCCACACGAACACGATCTACGCCTTGGAGAAGAACCACCTTAGTTATGCTAGCAACTTGGGATGATTCACAAAGCACAAGAACCTCCACTAGAGAGTTATGGACAAGGAGGAAGAAAGAAGAGGAAGAGAGATGCTCCCTCTAGCTTTTGACAAGGGGGGTATTTATACTCATCTAATGAATACCAAAGGTCTATGTCCCTTGAGCTCCTTTCATCTTAATGCTAATAAAACCTAATGAATACCAAGCCTTTTGGTATCCTTTGAGACTCTTAATATTCTATTCATCTAATGAATAGAATGTCTCTTAGCCTTCCTCTTAAATAATATTTTATTAAAACCTTTAATGAATATTATCCATAATTAAGTGGTTGAGTCTAATCTAGATGAGTTTAACTTAAATTAGACTCAATCTCATAATCTAATTGAATTCACTTGAGTCTAACTCAATTAATCCAATTCGAATCAAATCTTAGTCAAACCAAGATCAATTAATCTCCGAAGCATCATGTCTTTAGTGTGTGACCCAATAGGTTCTCGTAACGTTGGCAATGTGTCTAAACCACTTTAGACACATAAGCAATGAGCGGCATCTAGCAATGCATCATTGCTACCCAAGTAACAAGAAAAGTCGATATCCGACTTAACCTCCGTGACTACGATAATGTATGACCTTGTCCTTCTATCCTCGATATCTAAATTGACCAATGAGGCATATACCGTGTCATCCTCAGTCAATCTTGTGTTTCTTGATCCCTGAGTAGACTCACTCAAACAAATGAGCTCAATATCTCATATTGACTCATTTGAGCATGACCATGCGTTTTAGTAGTCCTACTCGATCAAGGGGCCCACAGATATCACTCCCGTCATATAGGAGGGATAGATCCCATCTACATCACTCACATCCCTCCGTATAATTCATTACATACCCAGTGATCGCCTTTATAGTCCACCCTGTTACGGGTAACGTTTGACGATACCAAAGTACATAACTCCTTATGTAGGGAACCGTAGAGTCTTCAGGTCTAAGGACTATTCATACCAATAGTCACATGAGAAAGTTTATGACACTCATATGACAATCTATGAAACTTTCTCATGGCGGGTCATTCAGTACACATTCTCCAATGTATACCCATGTGTCAACTTGATATCACATATCCATGACTTGTGAGCTCAAGTCATCAGTTGACCTACATGCTAGTCTCCATGCATTAATATTGTCCTTGAATATTAATGCTTGACTAGGAATGATTTAGAGTAGTGTTCTCTACATCATCTCACTATCGATTCAACCAATCGATATAATGTAGATAAGAACCTACTATCCAAGGACATTATGATACTTAGTTATTTGGCACAAATACAAAGTAAGTATAATAACCAAACATGCCTTTATTAATAATAGAATATGATACAAAATGTCCCTAGTCAATCATCACATAATTGACTCTAGGGCTCCTACTAACAGATGCTTGATCCCATGTTGCTTTTAGACGTGTCCTTCTTTATCGCAGTTATATCATTTTATTTTTCTTTTGCTTTGAGGATTTCTTTTGACCTACATCTTATTAAACTTATTAGACTTATTTTTTTAAAAAAAATTCCTTACCATATAGGTCATTTCCTCTTCATTGGTTAAAGATTCCTCCTCCAGTTGGACCTTCCTTATCACTAGGGCGATGTTGTCCATCTTTTTCCTTCTTAATCCTACATATCTAGATTCGTGAAGCTCAAAAGTAGTAAACAAATTTTTTAATGTACTTACATCAAATTCCTTAGAAATATAATAGGAGTCGACTAACGATATCCATTCTGGTGTTATGTCTGATTGTTAAGGGTACCCTCTGATGGGTATGGCTTGGCAGGTTTCCTAAGTGAATACTTGGTCGTCCTTGAGAGACCTCTCTATGTATACGAATTAAAAATTAATCTGAATGGTGACCTATCTCCCAACGACCATCTCATCATCGTATTGTTCGGTACGAATTACAACTTGGCCAATCACAAAGATTGAGCCTTGTAATTCTCCTAACCAAACGACCGTGAAAAGACGACGAGTAGATCGCCGGTTTTTGTGTTTATTGTCGGGGTCCAAATAATTAATTATTATCTATGATTTACAAATAATCAAAACAACAATAATCAATTATTAACCACATGAAATGACAAGACTAGAAACAAGAGCCGAGAGAGAAATATACCTCTCTTCACCTCGTAGCCTTCTACCTTATGTCCATTCCCTCCCGGACGTCGTGTGGGTGACGAGCTACCGAGAACCGAGATCACCAAGGTGCCAAAAGATCTTCTTCTTCCACTAGCCGAAACCCTAACCCTAGGGTTTGGAACTGCTGGCCCTTGCTTCCTCTTCCTTTGAGCCGTCGGCCACCGTGAGCCACCCAAGCTTCGCCGGCCCAGCAGCATACCTCGAGAGGATAGTGAAGAAGAAGAAGAAAGGAAGAAAAAGCCTCCTTTCTCACCCAAAACTGGCTGGAACCGCCTCCTCCTCCAAGCTTGTGGCGCCGCAGCAAATCTCTCTTGCGCCGCCTCCCACTGGCCGTCGGCCACTCCTCCACCGCCGCCAAGCACCACAGAAGGAAGAGGAGAGCTCTTCCTTGTCTATGTGAGTCTTGGTCGAATGTTGGTGGAGAAGGGAAGAAGAAAGGAGAAGGAGAGCTTCTCCTTCTCTTGGCCCGGCCGAATACCCTAGGGGAGAGAAGAGAGAGGAGAGAATAGAGTCCTAGGGTGTTATCAATTGGATTATTAAGCCTTGGTTTCTTGATCCCATGGGGTATATATAGGGCTAAGGTAGGGACCAAGAGGAGGAGTTGGATCTTGGCCTGCTAATGGATCCAAATCCGATCCATTAATGAAGATCCATTCCACTAAAGGATCCTCATTGAATTACCTCACCAACCCCCATATTTTTATATGGGCTCCACCTATTATGAGTCATCCATCCCCCTGCGTTTAAGATATTGAATGTCCGTCGATTAATTTAAAGTATTGACTATTTTAATTAATCGACTTCTGGCCTCTTGACTAGTATCACTCAACCTTATCATCATGTTGGATCAAATCCACCTGCAGGGTTTAACATGATGAACCTTATGAGCTCATCAAGGGGGCATCATCATCCCGACTCACCAGGATACGGATTCCGTCAAAAATCAATGACACACCATATAATTAATATTATTTCTCAACTTACCGGGCCTATCGATTTAGCAGAATAAATCTCGCCAATTGGTAAATCAAAAAAATAAATATTAATTATACGTGCCCGTTATTATATCGGGATTTAGGGATTGTACTCCATAATAATCCGAGGTCTAATCCAATTATTAAGTCGGTACAAATTGGATGATCTATGGTTTTGGTCCCGCTCAATGCACACAAAACACACTAGTGTAATTCTATGGTCAAGACAAACCACACCTAATTACACTACAATCATCCCGATGGTTTGTCCAATTCCATCTCTGTTGTGAGCCTCAGCTTATACTATGCAAGGAACTGATAACATGATCTTCCGTGTGTCACCATACACCATGTTATCTACAATGCAAAGTAAAAGACTTTTATGCATATACTAATATAAATACGCATCTAGTGTTGTTGCGATTCTCTTTTCAAAAATATAGATGATCTTATATAAAAAGAGCAAGTCTTTTAGTATATACATCTAACACTAAGGAGGAGAGTGACCGTATGGATCAGATTCCTTAGGCATGTGCTAGAGGGTCTATCATGTACATCATGTTTTGTACTTGTCCTGATGACTCTTATGCATTGAGCATGACTAGTAGAGACCAATCGGATTTAAGTGAATGCCATTGGATTGCTATCAAGAATATTCTCATGTGCGTGAGATGAACTAAAGATTATTGCTTGGCATTTAGAGGAGATGTGTGACTATAGAAGAAACCAACAGATGCTAACGTAGTAGACCCACTGACCACGACTTTAGCATAGAAAAAGCATGATGGTCACACTACGTTGTTGGAGCAATCGACCCAAGTATGATCTGAAGGATCACGAGTTTTGATGTGTTTGGTCAATATAGTTAAGTTAGGGTTTGTTGTTGGACTAACATGTGTATGTGAGTGTGCAGGTTTGTAGGTACACATAGACTTGGTTGATGTCTTCAGGTGAAGGGTGGCATGGAGGTAAGCTAGAGGCTTGCGTGCGCATCCGAGGGACCATGGGCAGAGACGATGAGCCGAGGGACGCAGACATCGAGGCATGCATGAAGGATGACATGGAGGCATGCTGGAGGCTTGTGTGCGCATCCGAGGGACGAGAGCCAAAGACGAAGAGAGCGTGAAAGCAATAGATCGAGACAGCAGATTGAAGAGTCAACCAGGTCGTGAGGGTCTGAGTGACAAGTGATTATACTCAGGGACTAAGCTGGGAGGGTTCGAGTGCGGAGAGAAATGTACTCGGGAAGTGTAACCCTAGGCTTAGTAAAGGATCAGTCGACTGCTCTGGGAGCAGTCGACTGGTAAGGGCTGGCAGATTCGAACGTTGGCTGTAATGGTCGAATCTGAGTGAGACCAGTCGACTGCCCCAGGGGTAGTCAACTGGTAGCGACCAGTTTAGACTCGAGCTCTATTTAAAGGAGCTCATTTCATGCTACAGTTTCTTAGCGAAACTTGCTTGGTCAAAGCTTGTTAGTAGTCTGTTGTGATCAGATAGTGTCCAAGAGTTGTGGAGAGATTTCTCCATCCACAAGGAGTTACGCGATTTAGCCGGAGGTGCTCCGAGGAATCATCCACCGACGGATTAGGGATTGCCCATCTTACGGGCAGCCGTGGAGTAGGAGTTTATTTCTAAACCACATAAATCGTGAGTGTCTTCTTGTTGTTGCTTTTGTTTTTATTTAGTATATTCCGCTTGCGCACTAACAACGTAGGTAGAAGAGTTCGAAAATTACTATTCACCCACCCCCCTCTAGCATACGTCAACGATCTTACAAGTGGTATCAGAGCCAGGACCGCTCTTGTTGGACTAACTGCCAAAGGAGCAAGAAAGCTAGAGGAAAAATGATGGAAGATAAGCTAAGGGATGATATCAACACACCACCCACATATGACCATGAAGATTTTATCTATTGGAGAGCAAGGATGAAGATGTGGCTTAGAATGGATTGGGAGTGTGAGATGACAATAGAGGAACCATTCGAAATCCCTAAGGACAAGCACGGGAAGAAGCTTCACCCAAGATATTGGACTAAGGAGCAAGAAGAGCAATCTAGGGCAAATGAAAAGGTAATTGGTATATTAATCAATATTTTGCCTAACAATATTTTGAGTGGTGTAGGGACATATAAAAAATGCAAATGAGTTGTGGAACAATTTGAAAAATTATCATGAGAACCCTACACAAACTCAAATAGTGGAAGAGCAAATAGAAAGGAGCTCAATGGTCCAAGAAGACCAAGAGGGAGAAGAAGTGTCAACCTCATCAAATGAGGTGACACAATTAAGTGAAAAAACATCAACTACCTCAAGAGAAGAAGAAGTATCAATTTCAAGGATTGAGGGGGAGGAGAGACCCTCATCCACACAAGAGCAAGAAAAAGCTCCAACCTCCACCAAAGCCAAATCAAAAGAACACATTCTATGCTTTGGATGCAACAAAAGGAGACACTACAAGGACAAATGTCCACTAGGTAAAAAGGAGGTACTCTCTAAATCTAAGTCCATTAATTTAAAAACTAATGTGGGTTGTAGGGAAAGGAAAGAAAAGAAGTGTTAGATCATTACGGTTGCTAGAGGGTGGGGTGAATAGTGATTTTCGAACTCTTTCTTCCTACACGGTTAGTTGCGCAAGCGGAATATACTACAATAAAACTAAACTAAACTAAAACAAGGAAGAAACTCACGATTTATGTGGTTCGGAGATAAACTCCTACTCCACGGCTACCCGTAAGGTGGGTGATCCCTAATCCGTCGGTGGATGATTCCCCGGAGCACCTCCGGCTAGAACTCATAGATCCTTGTGGGTGGAGAAAGCTCTCCACAAGATCTGGACACTACCTGAGTACAATAGGCTACTAACTAGCTTTGACCAAACAGGTTTCGCCAAGGAAAGAAAGCATGAAACGAGCTCCTTTAAATAGAGCCCGATTCTGAAACAGCCGCTACCAGTCGACTGCCCCTGGGGCAGTCGACTGGTCCCACTCAGATTCGACTGTTACAGTACAACATTCGAATCTAGCAGCTGTTCCAGAGCAGTCGACTGGTCCGAACCTAATCCTAGGGTTACACTCCCCGAGTACATTTCACTCCGCACTCGAACCCTCCCGGCTTAGTTCCCGAGTACAACGACTCACACTAGGACCCTCACAACCTGGTCGACTCTTCACTAGCAGCCTCGACAGTTGCCTTCACGCCCTCTTCATCTTCGACCCTCTTCCCTCGAATGCGCACGTAAGCCTCCAGCTTGCCTCCATGCCATCCTTCACGTACGTCTCGAAGTCCGCGTCCCTCGACTCATCGTCCCTGCTATCCACGGTCCCTCGGATGCACACACAAGCCTCCAATTTGCCTCCATGCCTTCCTTCACCTAAAGACATCAACCAAGTCCATGTGTACCTGCAAACCTGCACACTCACATACACATGTTAGTCCAACAACAAACCCTAACTTAACCATATTGACCACACACATCAAAATCTCATGATCCTCCAGATCATCTTAGGGCCGATTGCTCCAACAAGAAGCACATTAGGTGCTATACTTGTGGGGAGCTAGGACATTATCACACTCAATGTCCAAGAAAAGGAGAGCTCAAGAAGATGGAGTACCTAAGAAGATGGGAAAAGGAAGAAAGTGTTGGATCAAGAGAATACGATAGAGGGGGGGGGTGAATATCGTAAACCGTTTCGGATTTAGAGAGAGTATGCACAGCGGAAAATTACACGAAAACCAAAACGCAAACACCACGATTTACTTGGTTTGGAGTCGTGGTCGGCTCCTACTCCAAGGCCCACGGTCGTTGACCGTTTACTGCGGGCAATTCTATATGTGCGCAAAAAGGTTTACAAACAGATGTTACAATTGCAGTACAGTAAACTTAAAAGGATAGCTCTTCGTTACCGACGTCCGGTGTGGAATGTATCTCGGAGTAGAGGGACGTCATCGGCGCTTGTATCTCGAGTTGGGAGGTTTCCGGAGCAAAGCGATTGAGTAGAAGAGCGTATTGGCGTTGGAAGCAGAGATGTTCGAAGCCTTGGGGTCGAAGGGCTATTTATAGCCTCTTGGGGCGCCCGGAACGTTGGGGGCGCCCCCCACGTGTCAGCCGATCCAGACAAGTCTCGGTCAGCTCTAATCCCTCCAAAATCGAGATCGAGCTTTGACGGGGGCGCCCGGGAAGCAGGGGGCGCCCGGGTTGACTCAGTCTGCTGGCTTCTCGCTGGCTTAAACCTTATCTGCGTCGTTGGCTTGGACCCAGGGTGCCCTGGGCACTGGGGGCGCCAGGGATGCTGGGGGCGCCCGGGACATAGGGGGTGCCCGGGACCAGTAAGCCTTTGAGCCGTTTCTTCGTTTACTACTTTGCCTTGACCTTGGGGGCGCCCGAGACCTCCGGGGCGCCCTGCTCAGCTGCTGCCTCTCTCCTTTGAGGCGTTCTGAGCTGCAGAGACTTGTTCCTTTGGTCCTACATCCAGGGTTAGTTGCAAATACAATAAAACAAGAATATGTTATGATTATACAGCCTTAGTTGTCTTGGTTCTGACTTTGGGTCTCCAAAATGGAACCCTAGGTCGAACCGACGCCTACTGTTCCCTCGACGGGGAACGCGTCTTCACCTACTCCTCTCAGTAGAATTTACCTGTTGCCAACCGGCTCCTCCGGTTGGACTTTTGCCCAGCAGTCCTTCGCCAGGTACCCAGCTGTCCTTCGCTAGGTCTTCAGTACCAAGCAGTCCTTCGCCAGGTGCCTAGCAGTCCTTCGCTAGGGCTTTGTATTCTGGCATTCCTTCGCCAGGTGCCTAGCAGTCCTTCGCTAGGGCTTTGTATCCAGGCATTCCTTCGCCAGGTGCCTTGTTGTCCTTCGCTAGGGCTTTATGTCCTGGCATTCCTTCGCTAGGTGCCTAGCAGCCTTTCGCTAGGACTTTGACTCCTAGCAGCCCTTCGCTAGGTGCCCAGCAACCCTTCACTGGGTCTTAGGTTCCGATGCCTAGCAGTTCTTTGCTAGGTGCCTAGCAGTCCTTCGCTAGGACTTTGTTTCCTGGCAGTCCTTCACCAGGTGCCTAGCAGCCCTTCGCTAGTAGCAGCCCTTCGCTAGGACTTTGTTTCCTGGCAGTCCTTCGCCAGGTGCCTAGCAGCCCTTCACTAGGACTTCTTTCTGCACACTCAAGTAACTTTATTAGATCACCAATAATACTTAACTTTGAACCCTTTGCCAATATCAAAACAAGGTTCGATATGGTGCTTCCTGCACCAACAATCTCCCCTTTTTTGATTTATGGCAACACAATTCAAAGTTAAGTAAAAATTACAACAGTTTAAGCAAGAAGGTTAAGACCAATAAAGCATAGCAATTCTGAACAGTATAAAGTCTAAAACCAATGTAATTTTGAAAAAAATTTCTCATACTCCCCCTGAATAATTGTGTTATAAAACAACAATTAACTTAACTCTTAACTTTGACCTTTCCTCCCCCTTTGACATATATCAAAAATACATTTATGGGTGAACAACATATCTAACAGGGATTTTTGAGTTTTTCTAAGTGCTTCATGTTTTTGACATAGTGTTTTTCAAAAATAGAGTAAAAGCATTTTCACTAACAAAACTTTTTACACTTAGATAATTTTTCATTTTGAAAAGTTTTGCAAGCCTAAATTTTGTTAAATAACTTTTACTTAGAAAAAAAACATGCACTTTTGAAACACTTAGAAATTTTTGCAGCACTTTTTGAAAAAGAGATAAGAATTAGACAAAGTTTCCTTTCTCTCCCCCTTAATGTGAAATTCTTCTCCTTATGATTTAGACCATTTTTAAGATAAACTTTCTTTGAAAAAGGGAAGAAATTTAAGGAAAAATTTTGTTTACTTTTTCTGCTTTCCTCTTTAAAAATACTCTTTTTAGGGCTGCTAAGTGCGTTTCCTTAGCACAGGTTTGGTATCTAGCACACATACCTACAGCAAAAAGGATATCAGGTCTACAGGCTGTAAGGTATAATAGACTTCCAATCATACTTCTATAGAGTTTGAGATCTACTGGTTTACCATCAGGGTCACTATCTATTTTTATGTTGGTGGCCATGGGGGTACTTATGCTTTTAGAGTTATCCATTTTAAATTTCTTTATTAGTTCTTTAGCATATTTGGATTGATGGACATAGTTTCCATCCCTAGTTTGTTTAATCTATAATCCTAGAAAAAAGTTGAGCTCACCAACTAAGCTCATTTCAAATTCATTTTCCATTATTTTAACAAATTCTTTTAAAAAATTTGAGTTGGTGGACCCAAAGATTATGTCGTCGACGTAGATTTGGGCAATAAAGATTTCTTTTCCTAGGGTTTTAATAAATAGGGTTGAATCGATTTGTCCTTGTTTAAATTCTTTAAAAATTAGGTAAGTTGATAAGCGTTCATACCAGGCCCTAGGTGCTTGTTTTAGTCCATAAAGTGCTTTAGTGAGTTTGTAAACATGGTCAGATCTTTCTAAGTCCTCAAACCTGTTAGTGATATGAGAGAAGTATCCTAAGGCAATCGCCTTATGATTGTAAACATTTATTTTAATAAATGATAATTCACTATTTGAGTATACATGTTTATGTATTTGATTGGATCTTAAACTCATCTACTGAATGTCCGCCATACAATTCACAGCATAAGAGAATTTGTGATGGGATCACAACTAGTGATTATCTCTAAATGTGCAAATGTGAAGTGTTGGAAATATCCCTAGTCGATGAATTGATAAATATGGACATTATCAATTCTGTTGAGACTAGCATGGGTTATTCTCTATTCAGCTGATTCTCACTGGCTGGTGACATTGGGATGTCCGGAGATAAACATGGATGCTAGTTAAGGGAACTAGTTCATTGGAGTGACTAGCTGTAAGACTTCATATGGGAATCTACATGTAGATATGTCAATGAAGATCTTACTGCGGCTTAAGTGCGATGTTCCTTTGACTTGCGGTGTTCAAGTCATCTTGGTCATGGAGACTTATACTTTGACATCTTAAGCAAACATCTCCAAGGAGGTGTGGACCCAGGATGATCGGGTATAAGCCGAAGTGCCCGAAGATGTTTGAACAGCCTACAAAGGATTCACCACTCCTTGCGAGGAGTTGTATACCCAGGCCTATCGTCGGATTGTTACTCAAAACCTCTGGCCAGAGTATATCATGTTTAGAGTGCCAGTCTCTAAAATACATGAGAGTAATTAGAAATCCAAAGGACGAGAAAGACACTACTTGGGCTAGGTGTGACGTTGTCAGCCTAGTGGGGACTGACACCATAGATCGTGTCCTGAACCAAGTGGGTATAAGGTGGTGAAGGGAATGGGGCACGACTCATTAGAGCTGCTGAAGGGTTTCGGAATAATTTCTTCTGAGGTCAAACCGTTGATCTTTCGATTAATTGGGGATCATGATGTACTACTAGGTGCCACTCATGATCGTTCTATAATTAGTTAAATTATAGACGGCCAACATAAATCGAAAGCCTATTTAGTCACACGCACTACGAGTAATCCGAGGGATTTAAAACGAGTTGAAAATTGGATTTTCTGATCAAGAGAAATAAGTCAAATCTGAGTTAGTCAGAGGCGCATTAGAAGCTAAAAATGACTAAGTCTTTTGAAGGCTTTTTGGGCGAATTAAATGAGTTTAATTCGCGACGGTCCGGGTTGGTTTTGGCCGACCAAAGAGGGTGTTAACCCCTCTTTGGTGGCCTGCCAAATAAAAGGAGAAAACCAATTTAATTGGTTTAATTAATAAAATAAATCTAGCGCGATTTATTTTATAAATTATGGATAAATAAATTTGTATAAAGAAATTTATATAAATAAAATTTATAGAAATTTATTCTTTTATGGAAGATTAAAATAATCCATGAGTTGGTTTATTTTAATTTTATAAAATCAATTATGAATTGATTTATCCATAATAAGAAAGTTTATAAATTTCTTATAAAATTTATTCCATAATTTAAAGAGAAGAAGAATTAGTTTTTATTATAAATTAGTTTATAATAAAGACTCGGTTTAAACGGAATAATTAATAAGAAAATTTATAGGATAAATTTCTTATAACTAATTCCGTTAATTCCGTTAATTCGGTTTAGAGGGAGACTTAGCAAAGGAGTTGCTACTATATAAAGGAACCAAAGGCTAGCCCTTATTGCTAATCAAGTGATTATTATTGGAGCTCTCCCTCTCTCTCTTCTCTTATCTTCTCCTTCTCCCTTTCTTGCCTAGGGCCGGCGCCAACCCTAAGGAGATTAGGGCCGGCGCCCCTTCCACCTTCTTCCACCCAAGGCCGGCCACCTTCCACCTTCTAGGGCCGGCGCCCAACTACTCCAAGGCAAGGGTTGCCGTGAGCATTGAAGAAGAAGGAGAACCCGAACACGAAGAAGAAGAAGCGGATAGCGATTCCTCTCTTCCGGAATACGATTCCGTTACTTCTTGTTGGTTAGTTTCTAACTCCTCTCTTGATCTTTCAAGTTGTGCCTATAGAGAATCTAGTAGTTCTCGTTGGCACAAAACTCGTGACTTTGTGAAGTCATCCCGAAGAGAACTCGGCGTGGACGCGAATAGTGGCGGAGCTTCCAAGGGACGCTACGGTTGGATCTCGTCCCTTTTCTTCGAGATACGCGAGGTATAAAAGTAAATTAGTTTACTTTTCGCAAAATTTTATTTTATGATTATGTCAACACACCATAGGGTTGCATGCTAGATACGAAGTTAAAATAATTTAGGAAATTATTTTATGCAAACTCTTCCGCTGCACGTAAAAATTTAAAATTTTACGAACTCGTATCCTTGTCAACATGCACCCGGTCCCAACAGTGGTATCAGAGCCGGTTAGTGTTCGACATTATCATATAATTGTTTTGCGGAACACTTTGTCATGATCTCAATTTCGGAAAAAAAATTTCAATTATGGAAACTTTCAAATTATAATAGATTTTAGATTTAAGAATTTCAATGTTTGGAAATCCTCATGAAATTTCGCAAACGTTTGAAATTTTCTAGTTTCTAAAATTTTATGATAATTGTGAAAATTTTCCATCCTTGGAAACTTTCCAAATTTTGGAAAATTTTCTATTTTAGAAATTTTCTAATTTTGGAAATATGTAAGTTTTCTTTTTACCAAAAACTTACAATTATTCTAAAAAATTATTTTTGAAATCTCGCAATTTTGGGCACTTTCTTTTGAGAAAGTCTAGACAAATTCATGGACAGTTAATTGACAATTAAATTTAAATTAGTTTTTTAAATTGACAACAAAATTCTTTATTTTGGATTGAGCCTCGGGGAGCCGTCCAATTTAAAGTTAGTTGTTGTAATTTAATTTCCAATTTTTAATTGAAATTGTCATGTTTGATTTGGATTGAGCCTCGGGGAGCCGTCCAATTAGATTTACAACACATTACTTTTCTTTGGGTATCTGAGCCTCGGGGAGCCACCCTTAGAAAACAATTTGTTGTAATTAATTAAATCCATGAATAAAATATGTTGAAGAGGTGATGCTCTTACATATTGTTGTCTCCAAAATTAATTAGGAAAATGGTTTCCTATAGAGTTTTCTTAAATAAGATTTTCATGAAAACAATATGTAGTTGAATTAAGGGATTCATCTCTTAATTTAATAAGATTTGATTTAGAGAAATCAAAGTCTTGAACATATTATTTTCGAAATTAATTATGACAATTTAGGAAATTGTTTCCCAAAACAATTCCTTTAATAAAGTATGAAATTATAATTAGGAAATCCGGTTCCTAATTTAATTCATGAGACTTGATAAATTAAGTCACATACATACTTTATTAAGGAAATCGTTAGTCATGACATATTTTTATGTCGTGAATGTGCTTAGAAAAGAATGAGACTAAAACACCCCTTACAAAATATTAAGGCTAACACCTTCCATTAATATGGTTAGAACAGGAGTTTTGTTTCTCGCTAGGGTTGATAGACACATCCATGCCCAACTTGAACCTCAACATGTTCAAACCATGGAATTAGTTTATGTATAATATAGTTGGAGTCAGAGGTCAATCCTTAGTTTTGGTTGTTGGACACATCCAAGCCTGACTAAACGGTTGAATGAGCTCCAACCATATTAAAACTATTTCTTGATTAATGGGTCAGCCTTAAGCTTGGAGCATCGATTTATTGTGCCACAGCCAAGGTCGATGTAAAGAGAGGTGCAGTTAGGTGCTATGTATATTGATACATACTTGTTAATGAGTTAACAACCTAATGATTTATGCAAACATTCAATTAGTTGATAGCATAAAGTGATAGTTACATATATGTGATGTGTAATCGGTTTAATTACCTACCTTCATAGCTAAGAAAAACTTGATGGCCACAGCCATGGTGGATCTTATCTATGGTTGGATATCAACCTATTTGGAGATGTTCCTACGATCTCCCGAATTGATAATTGTAGCGACCCGCCTTCTCTACCTTAGACGGTCCGCTACTTTATCTACTATCTTGACTCTACTGCACGACTAAGAATGCGGAACTTCTTTATTTTTCTTTTAAATCCATCTAGGGATGATATTCTAACTCTAGTAGTCATGCATGATACAATGGCACACTTCTTTTCATCTATAGAACTTCTCTGCAATGCCAGTCGACTGCGATCTAACCAGTCGACTGGTATCGGCCACAGAAAGTTTCTGGGCGCGGCACCAGTCGACTGGCCTCTTGGCAGTCGACTGATGCATCGAACAAAAGCTACTGTTCGATAGGGCAGTCGACTGATACTGAACCAGTCGACTGGCACGCCTGAAAAACCTGAAATTCAGATTCGAACTTTGTTTCAAAAGTCCACAAAACATATAGTTTCAAGCCATACAAAGACACAACACCATTTCTGTACTCTATACTAGTTTCCCAAACATTTTAGCCAATCAAAACAACTTCATAAACTCGAAATTAGAACTTTTGCGGAAGTAATTAAGTTATGAAAATCTATATGAACTTTTAACTAAAGTTTTGTACCAAACTTAACTCCTATGCATTCATAATACCAAAACACATGTTCTACACCTCACTAAAGCATGTTGGGATGTAATGCAACTTCTCTAAGCATATTTATAGCAATAATAACTTGATTCAAAGGGAAACTCTCAATATCTTGGCATATGCATCAAATAGCTCCATCAAGTATCAATATTCAAAACTACTCACACTCATACTCATCCAATGCCATCATAAGGATATGTATGCTAATTAAAATGACATGGAATCTTTACTCATGGTTTTAAGACATGCAAAATATCTAAAACGCAATTACTTGGATAAATGCTATATGATCTAACTCAAACTAAGACTTTATAATAAATACACTTTGAGTCTTTTATTCATCTTGTCCCAAGGACCTCTCCAAGGTCAGCCACCACACACACGTCACTCAGCACCGCCTTGTCGCCTTCCTTCAGAATTGCTTGCCTTTACCTTTACCTGCAGCAAGAGGAAATGCAACTAATAAGCAAAAGCTTAGTAAGTACTATCTAGCTCACAAAATCTCGAAATGTGCAAGCATGCTTTTTAAAACAATGTGAAATCACATGAGATACTTTTATGCTTAAAAGAAACACTAAAACAACATGTATAACTCAAGACATGCATACTAAAGCACTAATAAGTCTTAACTTACTTGTTCTTGGCTTAACTTGAAACTTTAGCAATTCTTTGACTTTTAAATCTTTCTTTAACTTTTAGAAAACTTTCTTAAACTTTAGAAAACTTTGCTAAAGCATATACTTGAAAATAATATCTCACTTGGATCCACTTAAGACGTAAGTACCATCTTATGCGCGTTCCCTAAAAGGTTGGGGTAGCGAGCCACCAATCCTAATAGAGCAGACCTTGGTCTACCAGGGCCAAGACCTTGGAATTGGACACCTGGATTTCTTTAACGACGCCCTTGGACGCCGGGTACTGGCCTTAGAAAATAAAATAGCTTTTCTTTCTTTTCTTTCTTATCTTTAAATGCCTTGGCATTTTAACGAGCCCCTTGTGTGCCCAAATCCCTAAGTCTTGACTTTTGGGGATTTCTTAAGGCCTTGGCCTTTTCTTTTCTTATCTTTATCTTCTCTTTTCTTTTCTCATAACTCTTCTTAGCCCCTAACCTCATATAGGGTGCTTAATCAACTTATACAAGCATGGATCAACCTAGGATTACATGCAAAATCATAAACTTTAAGGAAAATTGCATTTTAACTTTCTAACGGGAAAATCTTGCGGAAAACCGCCTCTTACTGCAGGTGAGCAGTACTTACATTGATATCTTGGACTTACAACCAAAATTGACGTCTAGGGCTCGGGAGAAACTTGAGATCTCGATGAACCGTTCGCGCCTACGCGTTCCTCTCGTCGCGGGGATTCCGAATATTGGAAGCTCTCTCGGAGGAGAGCCTTGGCCGGCGCCCCCTTGGAAGAGGAGAGGGGGTTGGTGTGGTTGGCGTGCGCACAAGAGAGGAGAGGGGAGGGGCGGCGTGAGGCTTGGGCGAGGGTTTAGATGAGAGAAAATAAAATTCCTCTCTTTAACTATCTATTTATACTTAGGGTTATTTAAGTCCAACTTAGAACTTAACTTAATATTTCTCTATTTTCTTTCAGCACACCCCTGCTGGGGCTCCTGGTTAACCCGACCAACTTAAGTCGTTGATCCCATGGGAGGTCTCGGGTTCAAAACTCATTCAGGCAACTTTTTGCCGAAAACTCTATTTCTTTTAGAAAAATACTAAACGGACTCGGAAAATTCCATAAAAATATTCTAAAAATTCCTAAAAATATCTAGAATATTTCTAAACCATTTTTAAATAGTTCTAAGGACTTTAAGAACTTAAAATGGGAATTTTGGGGCGTTACAATCCCCCATACCTTATGAAAAGTTCGTCCTCGAACTTAGAATAATTCTGGATATTTTTCTCTCATGCTGTCTTCACGTTCCCAAGTAGCTTCCTCATGCTTTTGATTCTGCCAGATGACCTTCACTAGTGGCACTTCTTATTTCTTAATCTTTTAACTGCTTTGTCCACTATCTGTGTCGGTCTGCTCTCATAGCTAAGATCTTCTTGGATCTGTACTGACTGAGGCTGAATCACTTGGCTAGGATCGTGAATACACTTCTTTAGCATAGAGACATGAAATGTACTGTGGATAGCTGACATATTCTCTGGCAAGTCCAGCTCATAGGCTACCTTCCCAACTCTCTTTATAATCTTGTAGGGTCCTATGTAGCGAGGACTCAGCTTGCCCTTTTTGCCAAATCTCATCACTCCCTTCATAGGGGCAACCTTGAGAAATACTGAATCTCCAACTTGGAATTCCAGTGGCCTACGGCATGTGTCAGCATAACTTTTCTGTCTACTCTGGGCAGTCTCAATCCTCTGGCGGATCATCTGGATAGCCTGAGTGGTCTCATCTATAAGCTCAGTCTGGCTGCCTAGTCCCGACTCCATCTCTTTCTTCTCACCAGCTTCTTGCCAACATATGGGTGATCTGCATTTCCTGCCATACAATGCCTCATAAGGTGCCATCCTGATGGTGGCCTGATAGCTATTATTGTAGGCAAACTCAGCTAAGCACAGAAATTTGCACCAACTACCTTTAAAGTCCAACGCACAAGCCCTGAGCATGTCTTCTAAAATCTGATTTACTCTGTTTGTCCATCTGTCTGGGGATGGAAAGCTGTGCTGAACTGAAGTCTGGTGCCTAGGGCGTCCTGAACACACCTCCAAAAATGGGAGATGAACCGCCCATCTCTGTCAGAAACGATCGACTTCGGAACTCCGTGAAGCCTGATTACTTCTTTCACGTACAGCTGTGCTAACTGCTCTATTGAGTGCGACACCTTGATGGCTAGAAAGTGGGTAGACTTGGTCAATCTATCCACTATCACCCATATTGCATCGTGTCCATGGGTGGTCCTTGGGAGACCTGAT